>PVKB01004861.1:0-121293 GCA_004027205.1 Ctenodactylus gundi | reverse complement strand
GATGTTTCACCTTCTGCTTCTGACTCACTTCACTAAGCATGATGTTCTCAAGCTTCTTCCATTTGCCCACAAAAGCCTCCACGCTGTTGGACTTTATAGATGCATAGTATTCCTTTGTGCATAAATACCACAGTTTGTGTATCCATTGGTCTGTTGATGGGTATTTTGGTGACTTCCATATTTTAGCTATTGTTAGTTGTGCTGCTATGAACATGGTTATACATATGTCTCTGTTACGTGTTGTTTTGGCCTCTTTTGGATATATTCCCAGGAGGGGTGTCACTGGATCGAAGGGGATACTTATTACTAGTCTTTTGATAGATCTCCATACTGCTTTCCAAAGTGGTTGTAGGAATTTACATTCCCACCAGCAGTGCAGGAGGGTTCCTTTCTCCCCACAGCCTCGCCAGCACTGATTCCTATTTGACTTGTTCACATGGGCCATTCTGTCTGGAGTGAGATGGTATCTTAGCGTTGTTTTGATTTGCATCTCTCTTACGGTTAGAGATGTTGAACATCTTTTCATATATCTGTTGGCCCCAATAATCTCAATTTCTTAATCAGAAAAGTGATGGAAACCCTAATAGAAGACGAGAAAGCATGAGTTAGAAACAAGTCCCAAAGCAAAAGAAAAGAAGATGTATTCACCAGCACCAACAATGGAACAAAAATTCGCAAGGGAAAAGGCAAGGAATAAGGCACTGTAGCTTTAAGAAGTGTGAGTCACCTCTACTTTCAATTTAGGAAATCTTGGGTTGAAGTCGCAGACTTTGGTCATATCAAGGGGAAGTTGCCTGACACAATCAGAACTGTTAAATCTAGTTCAAAATGATGGAGTGATAAAAGAGAAGGCCAAACGTTAATGTGTGTGCTAAATATTGACTCACAAGTTACGGTAAGTCCACAATAAATGAGACCTGGATATAAAATAAGGTTTCCAAAAGATGTATAACCAGGAAATGGAACATGAAGACAGTATTTAAATTTACTCATTAAGGAAATATGAAGTCATAAAATACCAATTCGTACATCTATAATAGGGATGAAACCATTGGAAGAAAAAATATCCTAGGAAAATCAGGGGCGAATAAAATTCCACAGAGTACATAAAGTAGATTAAACTAAATGCAATCATGAAACATCTAGTGTCAGACTATACTTTAAATACACATCAATATAATATTTTAGAAAAAAATGATAATGATAATTCCATGTCATTCACTACTTGGAAATTAGCAAAAGCTTATTGGAATCAGAGATTTCTTGTTGTTTTGGTGAATTTAAATGAAAGTATCATTACGAAAATAGAGCACCTTCACCACAAAAGATAACATATGATTTTATATAACTCCTAAAAATGCCTGTTAGCCATAGCAAGACAGGTTTGCAATACCAGTAGCATGGAAAAATCCTAATTACTTTACCTTTACAAGGAAAAAGCCTTACATACAATTACTGGACTAAAATAGAGTATATGAGTAATTTGATATAATAAACAATCCTCACAGAGGAAATTTAGGGATTTAAAGGAAAGGCTGATAGTAGAGTGTTTTATTTTTATTATCATAACCAAGATGGGGCAGTGAAAAGATTAGATCATTAAGAAAAAAAAGAGTAATTCCCTGGCTACAAAACAGTGAACAATCTATAGTACAAATTTTGGCACAAAATATAATTAAATACTAAGATCAAGCCTTGCGAAGCTAATTCACCGCTGCGTTGATAGTGACAGATATCAGGAGATTTACTTAACTCCAGGGGTACATGTTCTATTTCAGCAGAAAATGGGGGCAGGACCTAGAAACCATTGCAGGGTCTTAAAAACTCTTATGTACCAGGGTTTATGCTGCCCTCAAAAAAAGGTATTTACATTCCTAAAGATTAGAGTGAGTACCTAGAATTTTTTTTATTATCGTGTCTTCAAAGAGGAATATATATATATATATATATATATATATATATATATATATATTACATATTCATGTACATGTATATGTAAGCATATGTATGAAAAAAGTGGGAGGTAGTTATCCTGTTAAACAGGAAAAATCCATGTTTCTATCATGAATTGTGTTATGGGCTTCATGAATGTTATTTAATTTGTTACCAATGTATCTCTACAGAGAAAAGACTATGAATATAAGAAATGTATTTATATCATTTGATTTAAATTGAATAAACATAATGTTGCTTTGATACAGAGTGCCCCAAGTGGATACTCAGGATAAAAATTAATAAAGATGAATATTGAAGACTCACCAAGAAGCCTTACCAAAATTTAAATTGAGATAATATTGTTTCAACATAGTGGACATGTCCCGGGGACCAGGGATATGCTAATATATCAATAATTAGTCCAAATCCATCTGAGAAAGATTTGTAATTTGCCGGTAAGCACTGGATGAAAGTGAAGGTCTCAAATCATTATGTCAGACGCAGATATGTATTTCAGGACTAAAGTAACTCAGAATTGGATGAACAGAAATATTTTCGTGTAGAACTTATACCTCTAAAAAAGATCAAGAAAAGGAAAGGGTTATTAAAATGAGTAGAAAGAAAAATAATTTCCAAAACAATAGAAATATGGTATAAGTACTATTAGAATTTAATTAGATAACTAATAAAAATAGAATGTACAAATCATTTAGAGGAATAATTCAGAGGGTAGAGTGAATGATTGGCAATGTGCAAAGGATCAGAAAAAATTTAGCTATCATAATATTGCTCACTACATTCTCAAATCTACTCCTGTAATAGCACCATCTTAAAAGTTCAGTTAATTTATTATTTATCCATCCATCTACATATGTATGTATGTATTGACAACATAATGGAATGAAAAAATTATATGTGATATCTGAGTAGTGATGATCACAGAAAAACGTCTTTTCTATGAGAAAATGTATAGACAAGTCATGATATGGAAAGAGGAGCTTTATAACTCAAGCAATTCTCCTCTGTCACAAGAACAGTTTATGGAAAGATTTGATTAAGGCATCTAATTAGGAAGGTCGTCAGTTATATTTTGCTTACCATTGTCATAAGATTCCTTTACTGCATTATCTATTTCAAGGTCAAAAATGTCTATATGCTTATAACTCTTCAAATATAATGAGTATTGGAAACAGCAGCTCCACAGGATATATCGTACCGTTGTGGGAAAATTTTGCTATGTATTACTTAATGAAAGCCTGAGAGGACCACTGTGGATTTCAAAGAAGTTACACTGATTATACATTCAAAAGTATTAATGTGACAATAGGAATTAAATGTGATGTGGCCCAGATATGCAGTTCATTATGTAACATTTAGAAAATACTGGGTACTTGACTGTTCTTGACCCATCAGAGAAAGCGTCTTAATTTGTTTAACAAATAAGTTGCAAATCTAAATTAAACGGGAACCTTAGGAGATGAGGCATCAAGAAGTGATGGAATATTCAAGTGAGCAAGAGAGTAAAATCACACTCTCAAAAACATGGCTAATCTGAATTAAATTAGTAATTGAGGTGAAATAATTCAAATTATGTAATTCTACTAAAACAAGTCTTTTAAAAGTAGAAATGCTTTAAGCATAATCACACATCATTTTAGACATGCACAACCTATAAGACATTTATGTAAACAGTTTGTGAAATGCTAGTGTCGTTGCTGCACAGAGTCTTTCTTTGGACATGTGGAAATTCAGATAAGGTGACTGATGTAGAAATTTGGCAGGTAATAATGTGGGAGAACTGTATACTTTCAAAGTAATAAGAATGGACAGTGAAGCTTTACTTGGAGACCCAGTGGTAGAAGTGATGAAATTAACAGAATGTGGATTGATGTTACAGATGGATTTTGAAGCTTGTCATTTATACCTGGACTTTTAAGCGAAGGCTTCATCCTCGCCCTCAAGTAACCTTACTTTAAGAGTGTTTTTATTCTACCTTGCCACATTTAGAAGTGCTTGTTCTTAAAACGTGTAGTAAATGTATTTATATTAAATTGGTTTTGAGGAAATTAAAAAAAATGAAAAACATGTTTTCACCTTAAAAGTGAATAAAATGTTTGCTTAGAAACAATAACTCTTAAGATAGTGCTGAGTACTGGCAATGATCTATGTTTAGATTTCTGTATACATAAAATAAAAGTTTTAGCATTTTCGCTGAGCTGAGCATATCATAGTTGACAGTCATCTGCACAGCATCTTTGCTTCTCTCACAGAGAACAAGGAGTAAAGGTTTTTTTCAACAGATTAAAAAGATATTCCTATTCCAACCTCTTTGTGTAGATCAGAGAAATTTATCTTTCTAATAGAAGTCACATTATTTTAGGCAGCATTGGCTCAAGCCTTTTCAGACTTCTTCTGCTAAGGTAGGTCTGATATAATCTTTATTGTTATATTTGCTCAAATCTCACTTGTATTGTTGTAAAAGAGAACATCGATGTTGTACCCACTAAATATGTTTGTGTGTGGTTGGTTATTTTTCTTGAATTTTCCAATCATTTAACCTCCTATTATTACCGGTTGAAGTGTTTGATGAGCAGAAGCAGGTGTGATGGTTTATACCTTGCAAAAATACATTCGTACTTTTGCATGATAAACACATACGGACACTGACATATATCCACTCAATAGATGATGTATTCAAATACTTACTGATAAATATCATTAAAACAGTTATTTCTTTTCCTGTTTTGACGCTTAATGAGAGTCATAATTTCTCTGATATAAATTAGTTTCAATTTTGTGTCATTAATTAAAATTTGTTCAGTAACTACTCAATTCAAAGACAGATAAATTTTGTGCAAATGTAATTATTTTAATATTAGTTACTTTAATGTTTATTTATTATTTTCTTTATACATGTTTTTGTATTGCACTGCAAATTCTATTATGGAAATGGCTGTGTCTTTTGGAAATTAGAGTGTCATTATTATCTTTTGTACAGAGTAAAAACTCAAATGTATTTGCTAACTTTGAGCCTGATATACTTCTTATTATTTGTGGGGAAAGCGTAATAAAGTATAATACTTCATTTGTGACAATTATATGCGAATTGAAGAGTGGAACAGGGATAAGAATTTAATTACACAATAAAAGCAGGCTTCATACAGGAAATAATACTGGATCTAGATGGTGGGTAGATTGCATCAACACTTGAGTTTATGTTTTCAATAATCGTATGAATAAATAAGTTAATAATTTCTCATTACTTGTCACTTTTTATCTAGTTCAATTTACAATTTTTATTAATGATAATGAAGTTTTTTTGTTCTTCAAGAAAAACCAGATCATATATTAGATATAAGAAAGAAAAAGAAAGTAATCTATTTCTATCTTTTCTTTTCTTCTTTCTTTCTTCTTTATTATACAGAGTCCACCTTTATAATCTTTTATACAGAGTCTCACTACATAAGATTGGTACTGAATTCGCTATGTAGCCCAATCTGGTGGTGTGCATACAATGGCAATCCTACTGCTTCAGCCTCGTGAGTGCTATATTTAAAATGTGAGTCACTGCAGCCAGCGTAGATAGGTCAGGAGAATCAAACGCAGAACCTTGCACTTGCTAGGCAAATACTTTAACTGCTAAGATATGCCTTCAGCCCAGTAATTATTTTCTAAGGTAGATTTCATTAAAATTATGTTTTATTTTGCACAATGTGAGTAGTGTCTTAGTTACTTTTTTGTTGCTGTGACTCAATACCTGACACCCACAAATTTAGGAAAGGAAAAGTTTATTTTAGCTCTCAGTTTCAGAAGGTCACAGTCCATTCAGGGGTGACTGACAGCAATGGAAGTACATGGCAGAGACAGAGGTGGAGGCAGCTTCTCACGACCTCACAAACAAGAAGGTAAGTTGAGACTAGTTGTGACTAGTCCAAGTCCCAGTCCTAGTCCTCCAAGGAAGGCAGCTTATATATCTTTCCAGGCCTCTGCCCAGTGATTAGCCCCTCCTGCATCCAGGTGTGGAAGTTGTGGCCACTACACACCGTTAATCCTAACTTAACTGTAATTCACTCCTCCAGACTAGACCCCAATCCACCAACAGCACACAGTTCCATAGACAATTCATAATATTAAAATACGTGAGACTTTTGGGGGACATTCCAGAGCCAAACCTCAGTAAGTAGATAACAATTTAACCATTATTAATTTTTATAGAATTGATCTTAAAGTTCAGATCTTAGCTTCCAGATTATCTCTTTACTTGCATACGTGATTCTTTGATACAGTTTTTTTTATAAGCTACTAAAAGCCTGTCTCCTGTTTTCTTTCATAGAATGTGTTAATTCTATGGAGCATTCAATGCACATTGGCACGTATGCACATGCTTGTAGTGTTCTTTGAAATTTCATCCTCTCATTGTTATTCTTTCCCTGGCCTCCTTTCTCCAAAAGTAATTTAAGAATTTTCATTTTCAAGTCATCTTGCCTCAATATTTAAATATATATATATATATATATATATATATATATATATATATATATATGGAAAAGCACTTGATATTTGAATACAATATGATCTTCTAAGTCATTTCTGTTATTTCTCTTCTCAAACACTAACTCAAAATTATATTTAAATAATATTTGGCCTTATTAATAAGCTACTATTTATTTGATTTTTTTTCTCTTTTTTAGAACTGGAGATTGAACCCAAAAGACTTTGCACCGACTTAACATGAAGACTTTGCATCTTAAGACTTTTATTTTGAGAAAGCATCACATTAAGTTGTCAAGGTGGGATCTGAGCTTGGTTTTCCGTGCATCATCCTCCCAAAATTCTAGAATTATGCTCAGTTTTCATGATACTTCTGCAGAGTAATGTTGGAAAATGTATTTTCTTGTAATACTTTTAAACTTTAAAATTTATTTTTCTATTGGAGTACATTTTTATATCTGTAAACTTGTTTATTTTCCTGTTAGCAGAGAGAAGCAGAAGAAGAAGAAGAAGAAGAAGAAGAAGAAGAAGAAGAAGAAGAAGAAGAAGAAGAAGAAATTAAAAAAAAACACCTGTATGTGTCAGTCAAGATTTATTTCAATTTCTTCTGAATTTTACACCTTGATCCCCTGGGAATCTCACTTATATTACATATACATTTGATGCACATTCTCCAGTAAAATGGAGAAAAAGTAACTGTTTTCTCTTAGTTACTACACAGATTATAGGCCTTTCCTAGTTTTAAAGCACAAAACCACCCAGTATGTAGGACTTTTTATATCACTACTTCTCAGAGAAAGGATATCTAAATCCAGGGTTGTTAAAATAGAGTGCTAAAGGGAAGACCAAACAAACAAAAAAAATTGTCTGTTATCCAACAAATCTAGATACTTACTTTAAAATAGAAGACGTGGACGATTTATGGAAGATATACACATTCAAACACACACAAGTGTATATTTTTTAATTTCCATGAAAACATAGAAAGAAAACACATAAGCGAATAGCCGTATATATCTACATAATGCAATAGTGGATATAAGAATCTTAATAGAACTCTGATCTGTCTTGTAGGTGACAGATGTCTACTTGGTGGATGGTTCCGTTAAAGGGAAAGTCGGAAGCTGCTTGGATGTTGGCTTCTCCTAGGCTGGGGATGGGAAAGCCAGACCTACGTCATCATCTTTTGTTAGTGAGGAGAACTGTGCTACCCTTCCATTACATTTTTCCTTCAGTCCCTGGTCTCAAACCACATTTCTTTTGATACTGGTCAGGGATCCTATAGTTGCAGTCTTTTTAACTGAACTCAGTCAGAAGAGATCGGGAGTGTTCAACTAGAAATTCCTGAATTCAATGTCTTAGCTGAAGATACTAATGTTATGTCTAATTTATCACCAGAAATGATTTCTGCAAGGACAGAAGGTAGGGACAGTAGACAGGTTACCACATCACATTATGAAACAAAACACTAACACTTATGTGCATTTTACCATTTAGCTAAATTGTTAATTTCTGTTTTCTTGCTTTAACGTGACTCTTAAAAATCAGCAGAAATAAAATACAATTATTCTTTTAGAATAAATTATTTTTGGAGCAATTTAAAATATGGCCATAGTTATAGATCAACATGTAAGCAATTAAGAGATTTATGAATCTGCTGACAATCCTTTGGCATGAGCTCATTTATATGTTGATGAAGCATAGTAATGATTTGGAACAATCAAACTGACAGTCATATTACTTAAAGGAGATAATTTTCTTATTATTATACAGACATCCTGGTATCATTAATACTTAATCACTTGTAATGACAACTAAATATTTTCAGTCATTAAAATTTAGCCAGCTACATTACATCATTTTAGGTAGTACATAGAAAGATTTTTTCTTCATAAATTAATTTCTGAAATACTGCCATCTTGTGGTACTTTCCACAGACCACTTAAGCTAGACTTGATAAACTTGGGATGAAAACCAAACTTATCCTCTAATACTATAAACAAATAGAGCCAAGTGGTTCTTACAGGAACTTAAAGAATGAGAATACTCTTTAATGCAACAATTAAGAAGCATCCTTTCACTTCTCATCGAGACAGAGCGATCAAATGCAATATCACAAGGAGATGAGAAAATGGATCTTATTCGTCTATGCATTTGTTAATAATGAATAATTCAAGGTGAAAGACAATGGCTACTGGCTGGTGTTTTGTCTGAGGGAAGAAAACCCTGTCTTTTCTGTCAATCCATTCTATTGCAGAATAACAGCTACTTATCATTCATCTTCAATAGTAAATTTACGCAGTAGTTGTCAAACAAATACATGGAGTGATTGTTACTGATTTTCTTCAGTTCTTGATGGATCGAAGACCCCCTTGCAGTGTGATTGGGGCTGTGAAGTTCTGGGTATGTGCTCATATTTTGACGCAGTTGATGTAGCTGCTTGCTACAACAAGACCACCTAAATTATCTCACTTTCTACCCACAGAAGCAAGGCATAAAACTAATCCTTTAGCTCGAGGTCTGTTTTATCACTGAAATGCTTAGATTTATTTATTCACTAGATTGACTTCAGATTTAGCTCATGTCTTGCTAAAACAAAATAAATCCCACAGTTGAAGATGGATAATGGGGATTTGACATGGTGTGAAGAGTCACATATTTCCTGAAGTTATTGATAAAATCACAGTCTCCATTTGGAACTGAAGGCTGTGACATATTAATTCAAATGATCTATTATGTCACTTTATGGTTTATGCTGTAAGGGTTCATTTGTTACGCCAACATTACATAAAGATAATGGCGATATTATGAAAATGTAGCAAAGGGAATGAGTAGTTCCATGGTCTTTTGCCCTGGGAGGTTGCAGGGATCTGTAATAATGCACCGAGAGCATTTGATCGATTGTGCACACAAGAAGAATGTTGGTAAACACTTTTAAGAAACAACTTAGGCTTCTCTGGTAACTGAAGCACAAGGAAGAATTTTCAACGTAATGCCAGAGTGAAATGCCCTTAAGCTTTGAGTACTGAAGCAGTTTTCACCAAATAAAAGAAAAACTCCTTATGAGGCAACTTCGCCCTCACTCTCAAGATGCTCTTATATTTTCTGCGGCAGAAATTAGTGTAAGCACTGTCAGTGAACTCAACCTTGTAATAAGCTCTGCTTCTATCTTTACCAAATGCTTTGTGTTTCTCTCCATCCCAGTCCAAACTTCAAGTGCTTTTACATTGCATTATGAAAGTGTTGCAAATCCTCAATATTTTTATAACAGAACCCTTGACCCTGTGACATCATCAGAAATATTAATACCTTTTCTCATTATGTCTTCAAATACTCAATTTCAGAGTAAAAATTTTAGTAGATGGAGACATGGGGATTTGAATAAGAACCAATACAAACATGGCATGACCCAATATTTTTGTGTAAGTGTTAAATCCTTCATTAATGCTCACAATCATTGGTATTTTTGTTCAAAATAACACTTGAGTGTCATTTATAATGTGAGAAGCAATTTTACCAATAAAAATGCAAGCACGATTACAAATGACAAAATAATTAATGATGTTGGCAAATAACCTGTCTGAGCAGATATAACTTCCACATAGAAAAGATTATCTTTCAAATAGAAAAAAATTGATACACATGTAACATTAATTATGTAATTCACATAGGTGGAATATATATTTGTAAATATACAATATTATATTTTATTGTTATGTAATATGCACAATATGTGCCTCAAAACCTGGTTATTTCAGTTGCATTAATATGTAATAGTCACAAATTGAGATAAGCACTCCAAATATCAGTAAGCATATCAATCGCAGAACATTTCAATACTTCCAATTGTTATTGTTTGGGAATATAGGCATCTATTTATATAAAGTATAAATATTTGTACATATGTTGTCATAACATATATATATAGCTTATATATGGATATGTGTGTGTGTGTGTGTGTGTGTGTGTGTGTTTTGTAGAGGTGAATTAATCCTTAAAGACATAAAGCCACAAAAATGCTTAAAATTAACATATTTATATATTTGACTGAAATCTAAAATTTTAAGTGTGCTCTTAAGAATTTTTCAAATGTAATTTGTTAAACTAGTCTTTGTGCAACTGTCCCACTTTCTACAGCTGTTCCTCACTTGGACAGGGACTGAACTAAATTCCTATGCAGTATAGAAATCATAAAAACACAGAATAAATAGAGACATGAAATCTATCGTTTCATATTAAGGTACAATGAAATACACAGTGAATAATAAAAAATTAAAATGTATTAATGTTAAATACACACTGTCATTAGTCTCCCTCAATCCACTCTCCCTTGCTACCTACACTAATTCTTGATTCATTCTGCAACAGTTCCAGAAGTCCTCTTGGGAGAGTGTGTTTAGCTGTGCCATCATGGCTGCCTTATTGTCCTGATGTCATACAAAGCATTTGTTCTTCATGGTCTCTTTGATGTGTGGAAGAGCCAGAAGTAGCTTGACGTCAGATTTGGTGAACAATGGATGCGGACACACCATAATGGTTTTGGGAGCCTGACTTTCTACTGCAGACACTTGGTAGCAGCATCTTTGGTTTTATTTCACCCCTAGTAAAGAAACTGACAAAAGAGACTTCAAGAATTGCCTCAGGAAGTGGCAAGAATGTTGGGACAAGTGTCTTCAAATCAAGCCAAAATATTTGAAAATGGATTCATTACAATGTGTTCTTTACTGTAATTTTTAGAAATTTAAATATTCATCATACAGCTTGATAAAAGCTTGTACACATTTTCATTCTAATCATAGTTCAGGTTGTTCAAAAATTAAACTAATATACTTGAAAAAATTTTAGCCATTTAAGATTCATTTTATTGCACTTAAACTCAAATTTGTACAATAACAGAGAGGAAGGCTAATGGGAAAATAACTAATTGAAAAAACCTAGATACTATTTTTTTCCCTAAAACCTCATTTTCTCTGATATTTTAAATCCCACATATTGAAAACATAGGTGAATAATGTTTTATTTTCTAATACACATTTAACTTTGTTAAACTGCCAATTTTCTTTGATTTAATCCATGAAAGGTATTTAGAATAACCTACTCTCTTAAAAATCATTTTCATTTACATAGATTAGATTGCTGAATAATATAATATTATTAATGATACAGCTCACCTCCCTTTGCACTTTCCTCTCAAATACTGGGATGGACTATGGCAGGTTCTGTGGAAGGAGGGTAGGAGAAGCCTGCTTATGAGGGCACAACTTCTGATTGATAACTTGTGTCTGTTCTTGCCTTTGGTTCTTAGCGATTCTATCTTTCGCTTCTGAGGTATTTCTAGATGTCAAATTCTATATTTTAAAAAAGCTTTTTCTGTTATCTTGATCTTTACTTACAGCCATATTTTTTCTTTAAATTTGGCATTTCTCTTTATCTGATACACTCTACATCTTGCACTTTCTTACTTTTTGGCTTTTTATTTTATCCAACTTCAAAATGGTATGTTGTTTCAAATAAAATGTATTCTCTTACAATATTGTTGGTACACATTATTAATGTACTACATATTTAACATCATTAATAATGAATTCCAGGCTTTCTAGTGGTTTCCTGTGAGTAATAAAAATGAAGTTTTACTTGTTCTGATTCACTATAAACAAAATGGCTACTGACACTATTAGTATAAATTAAAATGATTCAAAATTTTGAATAAATAATACTGTTGAACAAATATAAATATTTTCCCAAAACAACTGCCAATGAAAATTTAACATTTGGAAGTTAATTTTTATTGGCCTGCAAGTACTTTTTCTCTGTTGTCCTCTACTATATTTTGCACTTTATTGACAAATATGAAAGGTTTACAAGATAAGTTAAAATTTTGAAGGCTTAATCAAACTGAAAATAATCATTATTGCTTCATTTCTGTTATCTTAGATAATGTTAATATTTTGGAAACATTTCTTCCCTTCAAATATTTTTTCCAACTACCTGGACAATGATCTCAAATATGCTAATATTACAATAATTCTCTATAATACTTTATATGATAAATATATATTTTATATTAATATTTTCTAGTAGAATACCTTGAGCACACACACGTTTGTGTATATAAGCATGCATTTGAGTCTTGTTAGTTCATATTTTTAAGATATGCATGATTTCAAATTGGCTATCATTCTCATCTTTGTAAAAATGTTCTTTTTAATCCAAGCATAGGAAACTGGCGAAGTTACTAAATAAATTGTAATGTACTTAAAAATTAGATAATGTTTAGAAGCATCATAAGCAAATTAAAACCATTATGAAATAGATAAGATGAAAATGTAAACAAAATATATTAAGTATGATCAGAAATGAAAAATGTATAGTTTGAAATTACTCAATGTATTGGAAACAATAAATGGTATAATTAGTATTGGTCAAAATAGAATCAACAATATTGGGCCCATCTATAACTGTCTACTTTCAATATTAAAAATGGTATCCTCTTGGCAAGTAAAACTCCCTTTCTCCCCCCTTTTTTTGGCACAAGGTCTCACTCTATAGCTCAGGCTGGTCCTGAGCTCACTATAGCTGGCCTTGGACTCACGGTAATCCTCCTGTCTCTGCCACCAGAATGCTGGGATTATAGCAGTGCACCACCATGTCTAGTTTTTGTAGTGCTGGGGAATTGAACTCAGGTACTTAGTGCTGGACTTGGCGCTTGCTAGGCAAGCACTTTAATTGCTGAGCCATTCCTCCAGCCCCTTAAAATTCCCTTTGTAAATAAAATCAGAGGTCACAGTATTCCAAATCATCACCTTGATCAAATATCTCACTTAATAGTTTGTCTCTCATATTACTTGATACATGATGTTTGGGGCTCAGCTCAAGAACACAGGATAAGTATTTTTTCACAGTTTTCTCTATTTTCATCATTAAAAGAACGCCAACTCACTCATTATTTTGCAGCTTTTTATCTGTCAAAGACAAAGAAAGAAAAAGAAAACATTTCATTCTTTTTTCCCCTCTGGTATAAATTTCTATTTTAACCCATCACAAAACTATGTTTTCTACTGGAGGCTGTGTTGAAAATTCCTCAACGAAGTTTCTTGTTATGGGAGACTCACATGGTTACAAATATTAAGCACAATTTCTGGATCTTTCTTCCCAGGACAACTGCTTCACCCCCTACTAGTGTGGGGCCCCTTTTCCTGTTTACTAACCTTCTGGGATGAGCTAAGCAAGAGAGTTCAATGTCAGCTATATTCTGTGGCATCCACAGAACCCAGGGTACTGACCTATACTACTGGAAAGCATGTGGTATAATTGAGTTCAGATGTAAAAATGTTTTATCGTCATATAGATGCTCAGTTATCATTGCCTAACGTGGCATTTTCCGCTCTATGGGAGTGTCACATATTGGATATTTTCCAGTGTACAATCACACTGCCGTTTTTACGGAAGCTGTATCAGTCAACTTTTCTGTTGGTGGGACAAATCACCCCGCACCTGCAACGTAAGGGAGAAAAGGTGCATTTGGTTCACAGTTGAAGAGGTTGCAGGTCATAGTAGGCTGACTCCAAAGCAGAAGGCCCGGGGCAAAAGGGGGCGGAGCCAGAGACAAGAGGCTCCTGGCACACAGGAAGCCGGAGTGCTCGGAAGAGCCAGGGAAGGACAAATCAAACACCGGAAATAGTCCCTCAGGGTTTGCGCTCAGAGGCACATGCAAAAGGGGGCTCTACTTTTCTTCAAAGTCAGTCACTTTGACGAACAAGATTAACCACTGTGTAGCTTTAACTTTTTATTCTTCAAATGGTATGTAATTCATTTTATAATTCAATTTTGCAAGACAGAAAAATGAGACTCTGAATTTAGGAGATTTCCCGTGACTATACAGCAAATGAATTGGAAGGCACATCATCAGTTATGTTTGGATTATTTTCAGTTCCTTTTAAAACTAATGTAATCATAAAAGTGATTCATACTAATGTAGCAATGGTTCCTTCTAGCATACATCTTTGAATGTGGAACTGACCCAAGGCAGAAAATATGTGGTGTTTGCCACGTGTTGGGGGCAGGAAAAAAGAACAATATTATGCGTGGTAGACAAGACACAACTTTTGACACAACTTTAAATAATATGCAAGCAAAGTTATGTTGTTCTAACAAATAGATACAGATAGATGAATTTGAAAAAAAGGTTCTAATAACTAATTCATTCGCTACTTGTCACAAAAGTATGTGTATAAATAATTTGTTAACATCAGTTTAAAACCATACTCTATATACCTGTATAAATTGTATTTGAAAATATTTGGTATGTTTTAATTTGAAAGCTCATGCTTCTCAGACAATGAATATAAAAGAAATTAATGTTATTCAGGATAGAGCCTGGTTCTTATGGCCAATACAAATCTCACTCCACTTAATTACATTTAAGAGAGTCACCAGTACACTTACACTGCAAATATTACAAATACAAATGCCATTATATATTTTATTTATTTTTATATTTTTATTTCCGAGACAGGGTCCCATTCTGTAACCCAGGGTTAGTGTATATTTTACATAATTGATGAAATGATAGAATCTATTTTATGAAAGAGAATTTCAAGATTGATTCATAGTATTTCTAAAAGCAGAATAAAGGAGAGTGGGAAAGTCCTTGTCACCTTGACAAGGCACGTAGGTGCACAAAATGCTCAACTTCATTGTAAGCCTTAAATTATTTTGGTGCTTATACATATCAATAAAATGGGGAAAAATAAAATAAAATAAAAAATAAAAAGTACCCCCAGAATATATATTACTATGTCAGGTCTTTGTAGAAGGTTTTCAACATGAAATTTTGTTTGATATCTGCACGTGGATAATTTTCCCAGAAATTATAGGATCTATAAGATATATGACATGTAAATATGTAGAATACTATTTATATTTCAATAGAAAAAAATAGGATGTGTCCTCTTTGATTTAGTCATCCATATCTTTTTCCCTAAAGTTCAGGAAAATCATACAGATAGTTGTCTATTTATTATAAAAATAGACACACAAAATATCATGCAGATATTTGTCTATTTATTAGATAAATCTGTGTATGTTTGTGAGAAATGCCTTCGAATATTAAATGGGAGTGTTTAATTCCTGAGCTCTTTCCTGAGAGATTTCTGAAGGAGCTGTTAAGTGGAAATCTGACTTTTACCACACTTACTGGTACATCTTGACAGATTTCCCAGATGACTAGCGTGACCTGACTTTACCTTTGTCTCCTAAACAGCATATCAGTGAAATAAAATAAGATTGCCAGCGTATATTCCACGAGGTGAAGTTTACAGAAATTATCAACCACTAAAGTGATAAATGCATATACAACAATCTGTGAACATGCATGCCTGTGTACCAGTGCTCAAATTGCAAAAATCAAATTTGCATTCTTTCAGCTTTCCCACCGAAGGCATCTAAAGCAAGCAAGTCATTTAAATTCTTTGCCATTCTCACCCGAGAATTCTATATTCTTTCAAACTATTTCTTATTTAACTCAAATCCCAGGGGCTAGAAGACTGCCAGAAAGTATAGTATTTCTGGCTCACAGACCAAGGACAATTCCCACAATGTAAAATGTACTGCAAGTTGTTTATTATAAACATGAGACACTGAAAATCTATTCATTGTGAAACAAATTGAAACCCAGCGCATCCAAAGGTAAGCATTACAGTTTCAGTTGCAGCAGTCAGACAATTGGAAAGGACACAAGTTCAATTAGCATATCAGAAAGTTGATTCTTGCTATGTTCTATTAGCTTTCAACAACACCTATTCAACACAACTTTCTCTTTTAGTGAAATGGTTAACCACTTTAATTTATTGAGTATTCAAATAAGCACACCACTTTCTGCCTTCAGAGAGAATTTATGCTGTAGAATAAGGAGAAAACAGACCATTTCTTTGACTTTTATAAGGTAATACAAATTTGCGTATTAATTATGAATTTTGAATAGTCCTAGTGGATGGACGTGTGATGGGTGACACTACAGTTAAACAATATTTTGGGCAGATTGTTCTACTACATTGCTCCTTGAAGATCCTAGTGGATGAAGAAATGAATCACAGACAAAACAACTGCACTTACACACGAGTCATTTTTCTAGCTGTTTTATTTCTGACTTTCTTTTATCTTCCTAGTTGCTAGTGGCAGTACATCCAATTCACACCACCTAGATCAATAACAGAATGCATTATGTTGCTTCCTAAAGAATTCTAAACATAATTGTAGTTCAAGTAAAGCTGATATTTTTGTTCAACCGATACTTGAGATCTGTTTTCCTGATTTCTTGACATTTCTCTTAAGTTGACTTTAAGATTCTGTAAGATGGCCTCCATTTTATATTGCCAAGAGCAATCTGGGAGAACCACAAAAGCTTCATTTTATTTTCTAGAGACTTTGGTAAATGACCTTAGGTTTTATTTTGGTTGGAGGAACTCAGGTCACAGGCTCTTGTGATGCTTCTCTAAAGAAAGCCTGGAGTCCTGAGAGCCCCAATCTGTGTATCCACTTCCTCGAAACCACATGGACTAAATATGGGGGAAAGAAAGATATACCGCCAAATGAAAATTGGGAGGGGAATGTCGAGATTGGGTAGAAAAATATATAAATTGTAGTAACACTCAAAAAATTACTTAAAACATAAGCTTTTCCAGTGGTCATACTAAATATGCTACCCTATATATGACAATTAGATTTCATTACAAAATCCATTGAAATAAACATGTCTAGTCATAACATCCAGCTTTGAATCTGGAATATTTGGGTAATTTTCAGCCCAGAATGCAACTCCTTTGCATCCGATAAGTGATGGTTCAATCATATGTTCATTTAGCTAAAATGTTATAATTAATTATAAGAAAAAGAAAACGGATAACTTTCAGAAGAGAGTATGTGAAAACATTACACCATATACATCGAATCATCACATACATTCTATAATACAGAAGAAAAGATAAGTACTTCTAATGTAATAAATTATTTTTTTATTATTTTTGTTGTTTTGTGTTGTGATTTGTATCACCTCTGGTGCCCTCTTGTCCTCATCCATCTTAACTCTATCGAAGTTTAACGTGCCTGAACTTTTCGCTTTTCAAAATATAATTCTCTGCAGCCAGTAACTTGTAAAAGTGTTCTAGTTGGGCAGGCCTGAGGGTATTGTTAATACAGATATTTTTAAGACAAGGATGGAATACACTGAAAAAATTTCCTTCAAATTTTTCGAAAATTGGTCTTAAACATTGATTTTTATATTGTGCCCCTAGTCTATTGGTTTTGACTTAAATTCAAAATATCTTAAACACTGTTGGTTATCTTGCCTAGTTTTACCCCACGAATATAATTTTTTGTCTTGAAAATTCTACCACTCATCAACAAAATTATGCTTTCTGTTTGACTTTCTTAGGGATGGTTTCCATTTGAACCCTAGGTCTGTGTTGGCCATCATGTCTTGGGAAATTAACAATAATGGCTTGATGAGAGATGTAAAGTCAAGAACGACATCCTTTCTACAAAGTTATCCAGAGAATTCATGAGAGAAGGCCTATTAAATAAACCAAGAACAATCCAGCTTTTTGGAATAACAGTTACATATATTTCCCAGACTCATATTTTTGCTAACATTAGCTTGGTTCCCAGAACTGATTTCTTCAATTCTACCAGTTCCCAGTTACTTGAAACTATTGAATCTTGGATTTTAAGACACAAAATGTAATACCCAGTCTCTGCTTGTGTCGTCTTCTCTCCACCCTAACTCTAGTACACAATGTAGTGGAACTTGAAAAAGAAATTGAAGTGATTTTATTAAGCTGTAAAAGTACAAGGCCAAAACTATGAGAATGAACACAAACAAGGTGCGGTTAAAGAAAGAAACAGTGCCTCACAACTATTTCCTGTTTCTTATGTGCACAATATTTTATGCTTCAGTAAGAAACTTTCAGAAGCAAAATTTAAGATCACTTTATATTTAATTCTATTGTTACTTTCACCATCTGTAGCTTATTTTAGCTTAGTTATTTATTTCACTGATTCTGCCCTTCAAGTCTATATTCAACTCACAATGATTTTGTATTTAATATCAAAACTATATAGTCCACTTCTGAAAAGAAAAGCTTAAGACGAAGTTATAAAAACAAAAACTTGAGAAGTAGCTCGGAGTGATCATTTGTTTTACTCTTGACTTCTTTAGCATTAATGCTGCCTTATATATTGATAAATAATAACAATGGTAGTAATAGACTTCATTAGCTAATTTTATGCTAATGAGAATATTCTAAATGTATGTTTCATGTATTTTTTTCACTTCATCCTCTCTCTCTTTCTGTCTCAGAGTTTTTCCTAGGTTTAGAGCTCTCCAAACCCCAGTACCATTCAGTATCATTCAACTGAATTTTATTTCATATAAAAGTTATTTAAAGACATAATGTTAAGAAATAGCCTCCAATATTTCTTTAAAAGTGTTCAACTATTTTGACTAATCTTTCTGAAGCATTTGACACTACCGATTTTGTGTTTTATACACCAGAACCACACAGCAAATTATCTACAAGAGAGTATTGTTTCTTGTTGCATAGATCTTTCATATCAAGAGATGACAGTGAAGGAAAAAATAAAGGAGGAAAGTAAAGGGCATAAACTACCTAAGTGTGGAGATTTAAATGACGGACAGGTATGAGTTGTTTTTGTTTTTGTTTTTTGTTTTTTAGATACATTATAAAGAAAATGTGGCTATGGGAACTGAGGATACAGCAGTGGAGTGATGAAATTACAAACCACACCCAGGAAAGGTGGGAGCTGTTTATTTACAAAGGCTGAAAACCTAAAACAAATACTATAGCACTTCAAATGTAATGTAAATAATACAGAATTTGAATAGTGTCAAGTGAATGTTTAGAGATTGACTCACAGATATACACTTCAACTTTAAAAAGTCTACAAAAACAGATAGGTTTTAGGCCTTGGTAGGCCAATGGATCCAACTTGATACCACCGTGCTCAGAGATGTGAATCAGACGCAGAGGGTTAAATATCAAATGGTTTCTCTAACATGAAAAACTCAAATCACAGTCATCGCCTAGATAGAACTAAACAAGGGGAGCAATGGGAACAACTGGGGAGGGATCCGGTGTGGGAGGGTCAGAAAGGGAGGGAAGAAAGATTTGTAACTTTATTGTGATATATATGCATGCAAAATACTACAGACATATCAATAAAACAGGGAAAAAGTCATCAGCAGACATTGAAATCATCTGTCATGAAATGCACATAATTATCTCGGTGAAGACTTTTTTTGTGTAAAAGGGTCAAATAGAGAACAAGCAGTGATTTTATGGTAAATGGTAGATATTAAAAAATTGGTCTAGATAAATATATTTATAATGGATGTTTTTATAAATGTTTTGAGAGAATTTCAAGAAGTTTCTTAGAAAATTCTTACATCTTTTATTTTTATAGACCTGTAAGTTTTTTCTAATCAACTACATGATGTGCTCATATTTTTGTTTGCTCTATAATATCAGAAAAAGACTTTTTTTTTGAAAAGTTGCCTTATTCTATAGTCCAGACTAGTCCTAAATTCACTCGGTAGCCCCACCTGACCTCAAGATTACAGCATTCCTCCTGCCCCAGCCTTCTGAGTCCCGGGATTCCGGGTCTATGCCACCACACTTGGTTAATATTTGTATGACAATGGAGAATCGACCCTAAGGTATCCTGCACAGTAAACGAACACTCTAACCGCTCAGATACTCCCTCCCTCAGCTGTGAGACTTCTTATCGCAAGGAAATATTTAAGAGCACAGATGTAACACCTTCAAAGTAATAGAGCATCAGTAATTTTTATGAGATTCCAGACATACAAATAGCAGTTGACATCTTGAACTTTTCCTGATACTTGAAAGAATACAAAGAGGAAAGGGAGTCTTACAATACAAGTTTAATTGAGAAAATATGTCAAATGTAATAAAATATAAAACAAAATAATAAAAATGAAGACCGTTAAGCTAGAATGACTGCAGTCCTCCTATCGTAGTGCTTACTTCTATATTCCATAACATGGAAGTGTTTAGACAAAGATTTGTAAAGCTTAGATGTGGGTAATAAGGGTTCAGGTTTAAGTGGAAATAAAAACAAAAATGTTATGAAGTCACATATATTCAAAAGGACTTATTTAGCAGAGTAAATTGGTCACAATAAATCATACTTAACTTCAAAAAGATTACAGAGAACACATATATAATAAAATAAACTATATTAGTTTTCTGAAATTCTTTGCATTTTTGTAATTTTAATAACCTTTCATTATCTTTCTAATCATAATATTCTACAAAATCATTTTTTGTAGAGAAAACAGGAAAACTATTTTGTCTTCTTTTATTTCCTTGATCAAAGCTTGTTTCTTATTATTGATCATTTTTTTAAAAAAATTATCTTTAAAATTTAGTTTACGTGGACATAAACTCTGGATCAGGGTAGAGTAGAAGGTTTACTTTGACACATTACACAACTGAAAACAGAGAAAAAATAAAGTGAAGCGTGAGTTTTTTGGGTCTGAAAGTAAGTAGTAAAAATAGCCCCGGAGAGAAGGAAATGAAAGGAATGTAGGGCCAGCGCACTTTTAGCATTCCTGCCTGCAAGTCCTCTTCTAGGTAACCAAACGCAAGGGTGGCAGGAAGACTGTTGATGACACTAAGTTCGCGTGCAGAACTCTTACTGAGCGTTTTCGGGGACATCCTGCTTTCACGTTTGTGAAAAAAGTCAACCTAGGCCCAACCAAACATTTTTATTAAAAAAATCTTATAAATTCGTAGGGCTCTGCAAAGCCACAGTGGAAAAACTTTTATATAAATAATACAAACAATTTCAATTATGCTAAGATTCATTTGTCAGTACAGAGAGGTCAATGAATACCTGATCTAAACGTTACATCTGTCCACAGAATATTTAGTGCAACCAAAGTCAGAAATACACTGCGATAAGATCAAATTTTGTCCTACCAACTTAAAGGCATCACGTAAAAATTCTAAAAATATTCCATGTTACTTTCCCCACGATACTTAACATCTATCTATAGAAACTTCAAAACATATGCTGTTCAATTATCAAATATGTAAAGGCGAAGGAAAAATCTAATTAAGAGGCAAATTAGAAAATAATTCTAGGCCCAAAAATAACACAGAAAATAAAATTATTAGATGAAGCAATTATATGAGCAATTAAAAAGGCGCCAGTGTTCAAGGAGGGGGAGGAACTGTGAGAATGGCAACAACACAGCAACTTAGATTTTGCATGTGAGGAGCATCTACTCAAAGTGAAGCAAAGGAAATGAGCCAAGAAAAAAAAAAATCAGACTGAATTGTGTCCAGTTAATGAGCCAGAGGCCACTCTTAAGAATCTCCCTATTTGTGCAGTCTGTCAACAAGGGAAGTTCAAGATATTAAGGCTGCAGGAAACTTTTTTTAAATGATTATTGACAATTTTCCAAACTTGACACAAACCCCAAATCCACAGAGATAAAAATTTTATCCAATACATAATGCAAGAAATGTGAACAAAATATAGTAAGTTGTGTTCTACTGAACCTATTAATACTAAGAATAAGGTCTTCAGAGCATCTGGAGAAATGACACCATCAAGCAGAAAGACGTGCACCAGGAAGAGCAAAGAAAAACTCTGGAATTGGTTTTGGATATTAAGTTCCTAATGCAGTGAAGCAACATCTTCCTGAGGAAGGAACTGTGAGTGTAGAATTTCATCCACACTGAAATATCCTTCCAACACACGCACTCACACCTATAACTGAGAAGAAATATGTGAAAATTATTGTGAGAAACATTAGAGGAATTGCTTCAGGTAGAAGAAAAATTATTCTAAGGTGACATCTAGATTTATATGAAGACTAAAGATTACTAAAAATGAAATCTATGTGAATAAATGTAAAGCATATTTTGTCTAAAAGTATTTTAAAAATACAATTGAAAGTTTAAAGCAAAATTTGTTGTTTGAAAAATATTATCTCATGGAATTTAATGTGGAAAATAATGGGAACTGGGGGGATGGGGTAGATAAGGGGGAGGGCCAACAGGAGAGAAGGGAAGGTCTTGTAACCTTGCCAAGATACATATGTGCACAAAATGCTCAAGTTCACTGTGAATTTCAAATTTTGCACTTACACCTATCAATAAAATGGGGAAAAGTATTATCTAGTTTATAACAGATGGAGAAGCGGCATGTATGACAGTGACACCAAACCCACAAGGCTAGAGAGAATCAAAGTGTAGCGTCACACACTTATACTGCATGTAAAGTGATACAGTGGGGTTTGAACAACGAATATGCAGCTGTTGGAGGCTGAGGCAGAAGGATTGCCGTGAGTTCAAGGCCAGTCTTGGTTACATGGTGAGATTAGGACCAGTTTGAACTACAGAGGAAGACTGTCTCACAAAAAGATTCTACTTGCTAAAATGTATACATCACATGATTGGCTTTATGTCAATGTGAAAAAATACCTGAGCATGCAATGAAAAGAAAGGTAGGTTAATTTTGGTTTTCGGTTTTAGAGGTTTTACTCCATGAACGAGTTGCCTCTCTTGCTTTGGGTGCCTTTTTGGGGCAGAACAGGATGGCAGGAAGCAAACTGTGAGACAAAATGACAAAATGGCTCACTTTATGGTGTGTGTGAGTGAGAGAGAGAGGGAGAAACAGGAAGAGAGAGAAACTACACAGGATTTATTAAGTAGGTAGAGAGAGAGAGAGAAACAGAGATTGAAAAGTAGAGAACACAGAATATGTCACAGACATGGAGAAAGAGAATAGATCAATTTATGGCAGATGAGGTGAGGAAGGGAGGGAGAGAAGAGAGGAGAAACACACACACACACACAGAGAAAGAGAGAGAGAGAGAGAGAGAGAGAGAGAGAGAGAGAGAGAGAGAGAGAGAGAGTGAGAGAGGGCAGGGTCTGGAAATGAATGAAAGCCTAGCTTCAGAGTCTTCACCCCCAACCTGTTCCCTTCATCTTGATCAACCTACTCTCTGCCATCCACTTACATGTCTAGAACACTAGAGAAAATTTAAACATAGTGATAAGAAGACAAAAATGGTCAAAATATTTGCATATTCATTTAATATGAAAGCAATAAGATGTCAAAGAAGCACCATAAAAGATGCTCAGAGGCATTCACCTTTCAAGAAATCCAGATTCAATCACCAGGTGATATAACTACACAGCTATGAAAACAGAAATCCTCCGAAGTGAACCCCTGTGAGTCCTTGCATTGGTGAAGATATGATATAATTTTAATCATTGGATAGGACCTCCAGAAACACCAAATGTGGGAGTCTCTTTGAAGAAAACTTATGTATGAGTTCAGGACCAGTCCTGAATGCAGAGCAAGACTCTGTCTCAAGAATAAAATGATATTTTTACAGGTTCTTATCAAGTGAAGTATACATTCATTGTTTGCCTGAGCAGTGTTAAATGTAGCTATTTACTCAGAAATGGAAAATATTTGTTTACCTCAAAACCTGTGTGTGTGGTTATACAATTAGGAAAACATGAACAGATGCTCCATTTTATATAATTATCCAAAAATGCAAATTCAAATATTATGGTGATACAACCACACACCCAACAGGATGGCTAAATTTAAAAATTAGACATTAATTCTAAAGCTAATGATGCAGGACAACTTAAGCTTTAACACACTGCTCGTGGAGTATAAGCACTATAACTCTTGATCAATATTTAGTAACACCAAAGGTACACCATGCTGAAACCAGAAATTAATTCTAGGTATTTATGCAAAGATAATTCCAAAGCGAATATTGAGTCCCTGGAGAAAATGAGTTGTAATAACCTAAAACACTATTAACAGGTGTGTGAAAAATTGAATGATTGTGTGTTAATATTAATCTAGTGAAGGACAACAGATAGAATGAAAGACCATATTGAGTACAGCAAAGACTTGAATTTTATTTACTTAACGTTGAATTAGAGAAGAGAAACATAAAACTGTACATTTTGATGCTGTGTATAAAAGGACAAAGAGAATAAATTAATATATACTATTCAAAATTAGAAGACTATGGTGGTGAGAGGTTTTTAGAATGACATTTACACTCTCTTCCTACTAGCATGTGATGATCGCATGGTATGTTTATGACTGGAAATTCATCTCTTTTTCTGCTTCTCCTTTATTTTTTGTCTTGATTATTACCTAAAATACACTGCTGTGTGCTGAGTAGAAAATAATGCAACTTGGATTCGGGATGCAGGATTTGGACTGTCGGCGCACTACCTTGCGGCTTACTAGCTGGGTTCTTAGCTGGTCTCTGATTCCTTGCTGTATCAGCTGTTATTTTCTTAAGATGTAATGGATTCATTCACAAAACTCTTGCTTTGATTACTAGTTCAACATTTCCAAGTGGATACTTAAGGAAGAGAGAGGAGTCTTCATAATGCTCTCAGGTACTATCAGGACTCTTCAACTCTGGAGGGCTTCATTTTGCTCTTTGTTCATGTGTGTCCCTAGGTAATACAAAGAAAATGTCATTGCATCGTAAATCAATCAATGTTTTCACTTTCTGCAGGTGAGCTAAGGTGTAGGAAAGCCCCAGGAGGCAAGATACAGGTTCCATAAGATGTCGTGTGTACCGGGGTGGGCTTTCAGTGACATGACTGCCATTTCAGTCACCAGTGCTCCTGTGAGGCACGCCTCACTTGTACTCCTGTGAGTAATTCCAATTAGACTCATGGCTTCATCAGGTTGGACTTTTTCTCCCATCTACTTTTGTTAATATATATGTGTAACACATAGTGTTTACAATGAAATTGGGTATTTCGTGCACATATATATCACATCAACTTTACAATCCCTTCCCACTTTTGACCCTCCTCCGCCCTTTCTATCCCTTCCCCCAACTCCGGCTATCACTTCGTGTGATTCTATAGAAGAATGTCTATGTTCTGGGTTTTCCAAGTCAGAGAAACTATACAGTACTTAACATTTTCAATCTTCTGCATCTAAATTATTTCAATTAAGTCACGATTTTAAGTCAGCTACCTATTCCTCGAATGGGTCGCAGTAGTCAAGTCTTGGTGCCTCTTGACTGAATTCAGGTTGGACTTGGGAGTAATCTTGGCTTTGGTTTGTTGGCTGTGTCCTATCCGGAGTGAGTAAATGTTTATATGTCTTTAGGAAAAAAAAATTCATACAATAAGTTATTCCTCAACTCTCAGGACTAACAGTGAATTTCATTACTGCATTTTAAAATTATCGAGTTTTTAAACTAATTATTATTCTGTAATTGCAAAATTACACAAATTAAACAAGGAGGACAACACTTTGTGGCCTATATTATATGGAAAACATCAGTGACACTGTTTATTTCATGCTGGGTTTGCTGTGATATATGCGTTTCAGTCTCATCTTTTATTAGTCTCTGAAGTGCCCCTAAAAACTGATTGATTTTTGAGCATTTAATAAATTTAAAAAATAAAAAATATTGAGAGAAATACAGCTATGGTAAGGAAATTTCCTATCTATATACCCATTAATTTGAGTTATAGTGTAATGGACTTTAGTAGGGTTCAAAGGCAAATCAATGTGAGGCAGAATGGGGTAATAAAATTGTACCCCATAAAATTCTGCTTGAGTATCAGCCAAAGCATGAAATATTTGGCAAAATTCCTAGAATTTTTATTTTTTATTATTTTTTGCAGAATGTAACTAAAAATTTTAAATGCTCATAAGCACATTTTATATGCCTATTGCCAGTAAACTAGAAACCTATAATAATGTTTCATAATTCTGATGCTTAGAAGTCAGTTGCTATAAATTACACTAATCCAAAACATATAGATTGAACAAAACCTGAATTTCTTGCTGCACTAAATAGTCTATATCAACAGACTGCAGGGATCACTGATATTGGCATTCTTTAATTATAGGAGAGATGGTCTCAGCGTCCATAATACACAGACAGGAAATGGAGAATAGAATTGTTATTTGAGGGTGAGAAGATGTAGATTGAGGCCTGGCAGGAAGACTACAAACTAATTCATATTTGCATACCCTGTTAAACTTGAATGAGATGTTGGGGTAAAAGTAGTGAGTATCCTGAAAATGAAAATAGGTGACAAGTGGAAATTAAATGTATGAAGCTGTTAATCTAGAGAAAAATTAAGTTGTGGGAAATTGGGGTGCACACATATATGGAAGATTATAATTGTAATTTCACAACAATATCAGTGTGAGAGATTCACGTGAATGAACGTTTCTTAAACTACATTCAAATTAATTATAGTTAAAACAAACTTTAAAGACTTTTATATAAGACCACGACGGATATTCCTTGTACTTACATAATATCTGTGTAGTCATCTTTCTTTAAAATAGGGTGTTTTTGCTGTAAACTCTCTCCCTAAAGTTTATTTTCTTGCAGAAGTGGAATGTACAAATATATATTTTTCCACATTAAGTTTTTTTTATCGTGTTATAGGTCAGAAAGTATATAACTATGTTGTTTTGGGATTAGGAAGTAAAAAACTCATAAATAAATGCATTCAATTTCTCAATATTGGAGAATAAATTTTCATAGACAGCAAGAAGAAAGGCTATGGTGAATAGTTTGCTATGAAGAGCAACTCAAGAGCATTGCCACTCAGATAGATATATTACCTAAATGTTAATGTATTGGAAGATTTGAAAATATAATTCCGAGTCATTTTCACTGAGAGACCAAAGAGCTCCAGTATCTCTGTAGCAATATGAATGAGACAGAACTTGATTTCTCATGGTATTTTCCAGCTAAAAGGAAACAAAACTCAAAATAGCTGATTCCACAGCTAAGCCAAATATATTGAAAATGCTCATGAACACCTTGCTGTACTTGAAGTTCAAAGAATGATCTGGAAAGTGAGGCTGATGGTTCTGTAAGAAAGTACACCAGTACAGGCTGGCAGAAATTGCCACTGGCCCAGGACTCACAATGCATCTCAAAATCTGTTATTGTTAAGTAAGTTAAGGTTTTCAGAGAATGTTTTCTTTATTTTTAATTAGATCAGTAAATTTCTCTGAGGACAGGACATTCCTTTCTGTCATCAGAGTATAATTTTTGAAATACGAATTTAATCAAATTTATAATGGTCAGTAAAGTGAGTTTCTATAAGTTTATATTGACTTACATAAATTAATAATAAAGAGAAAAACTCAAACTAAAATTCCTCCTAATAATTAGAGAAGATATAGTAAAATTTGTTGAAATGTTAATGTTATTAATAACTAACTTATTGAAATAAAAATTATTAATATCTGCTAAATCTTATGGAATAAATAAGAAATAGGAAATTTGTAACGTTGCAATGCCATCCTCCAGGAATCTTTTTAATTACAAATGAAAAAACAAGGAAACAACTTTACACTTGAGAAATGTAACCAGTTAACCTGTAATCAAGGTGGTCAGAATTAACATTATCACATGTAAAATGATCAATTATCACATACAACATCATATTTTACATTGATAAAACACATTATTTTTGTGATATTCTTGTCCAAATGCATGCACAACCTGCCTCTTTTCTTAAAGCTATATCACTCAGCCAAATATAAATGACATATGCCTCAAAATAGCTGTTAGGCACTCTTCAAAAATGAAAAATGTTGAAGAAAACAGGGATACTAAAATTAAAAAAAGACAACTAAACCTACTTTGTTAATGGTGAAATAAACATTCACATTTTGATTCCAGAGATAAATATAAATTATTATGTAGGAAAATATACAATTCTTTATTTTGGTAATTTTACTTTGTCTAATTTTACTACCTTCACCAATATATGAGTTTATTTAAAAATAATTAAACGATCAATGTATGTTTAGTGGAAAGAACATACTATAAAATTTATACATACTATGCATATTTATATTTAACTACAGGGTTCAAATCCTTGCAATATACTTCAAAAAGGGGAAATGTCATCTTGGATGGATATTTTTACTTAATCAATTAACTAAATAATATGTTGTGAATTAATAATTTCCAGTAGTGATCAAAACTATTTCAACTTATTCATTATTAAATGATTTAAACATGAACATATAATACCTACATACGCTGGTGTGTTTTGTGTTTATGTATTTTCTTAAACACAAGGCAGAAAAACTAAAAATATCCTTTGTACCTGAATGTGGTGCAAATTTCATTTTGAAAGTTGTTTATATATGTGTGTGTGTGTGTGTTTTTGTATCGTCAGTAACACATGTTATAATTTAGAGTGTACTTTTTTCTTGATTTGTGAACTATTTTATTCTGCATTAATAAATTTACTAAACATAATAAACTTTATGTATAGTCTGCGTCATCCTAGGTTACTTTTTTGTATGTACTTTATACGTAGCTTTCTCAGGACAGCTCATTAGAGTAAATAAAGTCAAGTCAATGTTGGTGACAGTAAGAGAATTTAGAGCAATGCAGGGCATCTCTACTAGTACTGCAAATTCAAATGCAACTTTGGAGCACCAACCTACCTTTCCTCTAACAAAATCTTACCAGCATTAAAGAAACACACACCTAAAACATCAGGAGTGATTAACAATGACTTAGGATAAGAAGTCTGACACAATTCTAGTAAAAATTAAAGTTTTACAGCAACTGTTTCAATATGTAGGATTCAATCTCTATGGAAAATGGAATCACAGAAAGCTATTAAGCAACATACATAGCTTTGTTTCAATTAAGGAAAAGTCATAATAAAATTGTGCTGGGCTCAACATACCTATTATTGTAGACATTGGGTAAGAGAAACAAGCAAAAAAAAAAAAAGAAAATCTTTACTGAATCTTCTAATTTTAAGCACATAATTGCAAGGGAAACACTGTGGCATTGTTATTTTCTGAGAAAAATCAGTTAACTTTATTTACTCAATGTTGCACTATATTCTGTAACATTAAAGTAAAAGAAGGAATCACCATTAGCTCTGAAATGCTTATAGTGCCCTAGCGTAGTCACAAGCCAATCACCGTTTTTCAAAAAAACATATAATTCAAATGAATTAAATGTCTACTGACAAGAGTATTTAAAACCGTTTTTAGAAATTGGTATTCAGTTTATTAATGTGATACTACAGCAGATAACAGCATAAAAGCTGCTGTCACAGTCTCTGTGTTCAAGTCCTTGCTATTATGGCCTAGAGCATCTAAACCTCTTTGTACTCCCGTTTTGTCAAAAGTAAAAAGAGGAGACCAGTAGGCCAATTACTTTACAGGGCTATTTGGCAAGCATGAAACTTGTAACACTATCTGACACATGGTGGCAAAACATTGATTCCCATTTCATAGAGGAGTTGGTTAAGGTATGATAATATTAAGCAGCTCCTCCAAAATCACACAGATACTAAATAATGGGTAGAGATTTTTTAAAAAAAAGCATTAACTGGGACATCTAGAAGAAGAAAGTCACCTTACAGCATAATCTGGTTTGAGTCCCAGAAAAAACCAAAAGATTGTCACATAGAAAATAAGAAGAAATTCAATACTGTTTCCAAATACCTACATTTTCCATTTTCCGTTTTAATATTACTTAGTTCTCAATACTTATATTTTATTTCAGTCTTTTTTTAGTTTATCTGTGGTCATTGATGCTTATAGTGGGTTGTAAATTTTTCTTGAATTATTGTTGAATTTTTGAAGATATCATTACTTATTTCCTCAGCTATAAGTGATAATGAATTGTATGTTCCTTGGTTATTTGTGAGTTTGTTGGACTATAGAGAAATTCAGGTTGAGATTTTTTTAATAACAGTAAAGGCATTTTTATTTAAGCATTATAACAATTGATATAATCTTTAGCAGTGTAGAAAAATCACTTAATCCAGTTAAAACATCGGCTCAAGATCTAACTACACATTTCCTGAAAGAAGACCTAGAAATGACCAACAGATACATGAAAAGTATTCAATATCACTAACCGTTAAAGAAACACAAAGAACAATTCCAATAAGATACTAGTTCACCGCACTCAGAAGGACTATTATCAAAAAAAGAGAAAAACTAACAAGTGCTGGGAAGGGGAAAGTCACAACTTAAATCTTTTGCAGGGTGTTGTCTTCTTTCTCAGCAAAGATCTCCTCAGGGGTCTCAAGAGGGTGGGCGCAGCTCTAGAGCTGACACCTCACCTGGGATTCAGGGACTAAGAGGCCAGATGGGGGAAAAATGTTATCACCCAAAATGAGAAGATAAGCTAGCTTGGAAAATGACATCAGCAGAAGGCACCTTGTAAGCTGAGAATTATGGGAGCTCGTTGCTTTTTTCCTTAATTACTTCCTATTTTGTTTTTGAGCTGTTCTCCTAGGGTGGCAGGAATCAGCTTCAGACTCTGTCAGGCAGTGAGCAAGCTTTGTGTCCCTTCTCTAGAGTCCCATTCTTACTAATCCTGTTTGGGAATCAATAGCTCTGTCACCCTGCTGACATTGTTAACAAATCCTTGATTTGCTTGGCAAGCTCTGCAGAAACATTTCACACGTTCGCTCTAATGTTGACTCAGCTGGTAACTCCAGCAAACCACTTGCATTATCTTTTGCATTGTACTATCCCTGATCATTTGGAACTGTGGTTTCTTCTTCGTTCAAATCTATGTAGCTTTCCAGGTAAATATAGCTTGTATTTCATATCATTCCGTTTAGGATTTGAGGGTGATGAGAACGATGTTGCTCTGTGTGCTACTAAACTGTCCACTTTTCCTTTTACCCGTAGCTCAAAACACATTCCGTATTTCACTATCAACCATTCCTCCTGTATCTCATCCACCTTGCACCTGTCTGAAAAACTCTGAAATTTCCTTTATAGACTTGAAACTTCTCTTTTAAAACACATGAGGATAAGTGTCTCTGTTCTGAATTAAAAGCATTAATTTCCCTTGATAGCTTTCAATTAATTGCCTACTGCGAAGAAGTGTGCTCCTCTACTTGTGTATATATTTTCTCTGACCATAACCTTAAATCATATAAGCTAAAATTAGCTTCACAGGACATTTGAAATTAGAGGGAAAATGAAAAAAATACTACTCGAATTAAATTATTTTCATTATGAAGTCTTAGGAAAATAGATTTGCAACAGGAAATGCATTTAGTTGTATGCATGTAATTAATTGAATTTTTTATTTTTCTAACTCCATTGTTAGTTACAATATTTATATATTAATAGTCGTAGCTGCTACTGAATAATTCCATTTAAATCACTTAGGGAAAGTGTGGTTGGATCTTTCTCTTTGTGCTCTATGATCTTTTTGTGTTTGTTCATCTTTAGACTTTCAGAATGGCTTTTATATCTTGCATTGTGCCCCCACAGCAGGTAGGAGATCAACCCTACTTATTGGCCACATTAGTATCCCATCAGAAGCTCAGCTGGTGCAGTTTGCAATGTTCTGTAGAGTGGTTTCTCTCTTTCTTTGGATGGTACATAACCTACTTTCCAGAGAGTCTTACTAATCATATGAATTCAAAAAGCATGAGCATCTAATAATAACACTGCAAGCATTACCCAACTAACACATGCTGACTAATTTAACTCTGGCAAATCCTCAAAGAGCCATAAATAAGTAAGTAAGTAAATAAATAAATAAATAAATGGTATGATGTGCCATTTTAATAGAGCTAGGAGAAAAATTATCTAGAGTTATGACTATATTAATGTCCCTGTATGTACAATCGCAACAATCAACATATATAGTTACAAAAACTTTTAAGTTATAAAAATCTTGGATGAAATGTTGATCATTTTATTGACTGCAGCTTCTATTCAGTTCAGAATAGACACATTTTGGAAAGTATTTTTCTTGAATTATACTTGGAAAATAAACATGCCTGGTCCTTTTATGATAGAACAGATAGATTGTTCTGCTACAGAGAACATATGGCATTCTTAAATGTTTTTAATTGACTTATAATTTTTTCCTAATAAAACTTAGGAAATAAAATCTGTTTGTTAATACAAGTAGGATTTTATAGCTTTTGAGAGATTATTGACATCTAACTCCCCTTTGCACAGTTGATACTCAGAGACTTTTGTTTAACTGGAACAAAGTTTAATTAGCCTAGTACAGCACTGATCAGAAGTCTGGAACAACTGTGTAAGAAGTACAGTGTAAAAATAAGTATCAAAAATGATGTATTTTATGATAAAATACAAGCTTAAAATTTGCCTTTTCATGCCCTATATACATAGCCATGTATATAATTAATAAAAATATAAGCAGTCTTTTCCCCATTGCTGTCTTCATTACAAGTCAAGAAACAATTCAAATCTATTCCCCAATATTCTCATTGAATGAACTCAATGTGGAAAAGTAACTTCAAAAGATTCCCGTGCTAACTGAAATGTACATTGTTTGAACAGAGAAGTTAAGGGAAAGGTAAGATGCAAAGAACTCAGAGTATTAAAAAATGTTGTGTATCCTAGGGGGAAAATACTGGGACGTAGAAGAAAGTACTGGAAATATATCATCTAGGAAGACGCAAAATTGCATTTTTCTTAGCAAACATGTTAGAGTAGAAAATGAAAATATCTAAAGCACTAAATGCTTCTGTGTATTTACATATTTTTGTGAAAACTTATGATTCCCATAGAATTCAGTTTTGCTACAGCTACACCATGTCACTTTGTGAAAGACAAATAAAGGAAGAAAATCACTGTTCTTCCTCACAATATTTTCAGAACATTTTGTAAAACGTTTTCAGTAATCTAAAGTCAACTATATCCTACTACTACTATAACTACTGAATCTCCTATATTCTACCATAACTACTCTTGTCACTGTTTAATGATTGATAAATAATTAAAGCTGAGATGATGATGAAAAAAGACCCTTTTTAGTCTTTTTGAGATGTTTGTCAATACTTCAGTGTGAACACCACCCAATAAACCATTTGCTTATAATTTACTTGGACTTCACTACCAACAACTTGAACCAAATATGTAGGACAAGCAAGAGGTTTATGTAATCTCCCTATGGAGATTCTGTACCTAATATTTCTTAAATAAATTATGGTATTAGTCACATACCTTATTTTGATTGATAATATAGCTGTCTTATCAAGAAGATAAATAGCACAGCACTATAAAATTATGAACATCAAATTATATAAAAGTACATCTTCTTTTCCTGCAGTCTCTGCGTGCTTTTCAATTTCCATGGGTGCATTTTGCACAAGGATCCCCACCCCTCACCTACTTAAATTCCCTTTACTGCTGAATTCAAATGCAATAGATCACTGAACAACAACTTAGTCATCTGGTATTGGTTTTTGATTGCAGATACGGCTATGATAGTAGTTAGCCATTTTGTTTATGACTGCAAAGAAAATTTGTTTCTTTTACCTTAATGAACTCATTGTTTTTTTCCAGACAAGTAACTCAGACCATGTTAATAGAGGACACAGAAAATGAATGGCGAATCTGTATGATGATTGAACTTGGCTGTGCTTATTAAAGTTACTGACAGGTTATTCAGGATAGGATCAAAATATTATTATGAAGGATGGAATGGAGGATAGAGGTAAGGAAAATATAAATTAATCAAGTGTTTTGCCTCTAAACTCACACTTGGTGGCTTGTGGTTAGACGTAATATTTCTTGTAATATTTGATATTTATAGCAGTACCTGTCTTTTTCCATTTTTCTGCAGTATGGGTAATTAGTATTGTTTTAATATGAGATGGGCAGATATCTACTTAATTTTAGGGAGTCAGGTGGAAATAAACCCTCATATTGTCATAAATGACAGGATTTCAACTTTTTTCAGGATTATTCCATCGTGTATTTCCATCATGTCTCCTCTATATATTCATTCACTGATGGACAGAGGCTGATTCCATGTCAGTGGTATTGGAATAGAGCTCCAATAAACACATGAGTGCAGTGGTGTGTCATGGAATTACAGAGTAGCATCATCTTTGCCACAGGGTAGGGAGGGTAGGAAGATCCTGGTCAAAGGACACACCGTTGCAATTAAACAGAAAGAATGGAGTTGGAGTGGTGTATCGTACCCCATGTTAGCTGGGATCAGTGACAACACAACGTAGTCTTGATAAGTGTAAAGAGAATAGATGCCACTAAGGTGTGTTCACTATGAAAGTGACGATAGCATTCTGCATTGAATTTGTTAGACTTTATTATTCTAGAATACATCAGTGCTTCAAAAAATCATTCTTCGCTGAATAAAAACTGAAAATGTTGTGTCAACTTAAAAAAATACTTGGCTAGACATAATTAAAAAGCATGTCATATAAGCATTTCTGTGTACTAATGTCTTTTCTAAGGATTTTGTTGTAAGAATAGACCAGTTTAATCTTCAAAATAGTCCTATAAGTTGTTTACTGTTTCATTCACACTTAATGGGAGAGAAAACTGAGGTGCTTAAGAGTGTTATTAAATGTCTCCCCCTCCATCCACATCACAAAGTAGGCACACATAATAAACAGAAGGCATTTGATTCCACATTGCACCTGTGCCTGGCAATTGTGTATTTGTCTTTTCCATGTATTTACTTATATATTTATTTAGGCAGAGTCACACTCTGTAGTCCAGGCCAGTTCTGAGCTGGCTATGTAGCCTAGGCCAGCTTTGAACTCACAGCAATTCTCCTGTCTCAACCTCTTCAGTGCTAGGATTACAGATATGTGCCACCATACCCCGCTTAGGTGGTGCTGAAGAATCAAACCAGGGCCTTGAGCTTGCTAGGTGAGTGCTTTAGCCTCTGAGCTATTCCACCAAACCCAAGTCTGGCTTTTAAAAATGGAGTAATATACCAATCTTCAAAAAGCACGTAAAGCAACAATAGTATATTGAAATGAGTAACAGAAAGAGCTTTATGTAATAAAAACTACCAATTTATTTTCATTTATATATGATGCCATGCATACTATAGGCATTTCTAAATACTCATCACCTGCTTTTTTCTTTGTTCTCAGTGGTCGATCTTATTTTTATCACAGAGAGTCAGTTCCTCCTTCTGAACTCAATTATGATTGACCTCTCGGTCTTTTTATCCTTGACAGGATACTGGTTGCTGTCTTGTCTTCCATTACCTCTGTGTCTGCTTTGATGGAGACCATTACTGATGTCCAAGACCCAGGAAGAATCAGGAAGAAGGATATAAACGTGCTTTCCGAATATTAAAACTTCATGCAAATGGCAAAGTATGATTAAGTTCAGTCTGTGACAACCAGGAGCTTCAGTCTGCTTATGAGACACACAAGAAGGGATTATGTCATTTATGTCACTTGTAGAAAAAATAGCTTATGCTTAGAAAAATAATGAACCAGAAATAGAAGGTCAATTATGGCCTGACTTTTCTAAGATGAGAAAGCCAAAGTATAAATAAGTACAAGGGCAAATTAGAAGAGTGACATTAGGAAAAAGACACAGAGGGGGAGGGAGGGGACAGGGGATGTAGGGAAACCCAGAGACGGGAAACCGGGAAGAGTCAAGGGGAGTGAGGGAATTAACATGCTAGGTGTGTATGCACCAGCTTCTAGTACAATATACTTATTATAAATTGCAAGTATATACTAATAAAAATAATGACTTGAGAGAAAAGGACCACTAAGTAGGTGGCTTAGGATACGGAAAAGCTCAGAGGAGTTAGGCTCGAATTGAAATTTAAGGCATTAGTACAGTCAGTTTCTTCTGAGGGCTGTAAGTGAAGAGCTTATTCCAGGCTCCCGACCTTGGTTCATAGTGTCCGTGTTCACCTTGGGTACAAACAAGTCTCCTCGTAACATCTTTTTCCTATGTGTGCCTTTTGTGTCCATTTTCTTCCTTAATTTTTTATAGCATATCCCATTTGCTTCATTGGAGTCTACCCTAATGAATTCACTTTAACTTAATTAACTCTGTGAAGACCCTGTCTGCAATTAAAATGACATATGGGAGGTTAGGACTTGAGCATATGGATTGGGGGTGGAGGACCTCACAACTCATTCCTTCTTAGGTAGCCTAGCCGACATTGGACATAAACTTGAGGAGCCCCGGGAGCGTGGGGTAGCATTCTTCAGAACCTGCATCACAGTAGCAAATATGTATTTTGAGAAAGAAATGAGTTGGATAATCAACATTTGGTCTGCATGACCTTGTGATTAATGTTTCGTTTGGCATCCCAATTCATGATTTGTTTGTTGTAACTGGTAATGTAATTGCAGAACATGATATTTCTGACCTCATTCTCATCTGAACTTTCTTTACGTTATACTAGTGTCGCAACTCAACTCCTTGGCAGTAGTGGAGGGACACAGAAGTGAGCCACATCATAGCCTTTTGACAGCCTGCTATCTCTCATGAGTGAAGAAGTGCTTTGTTCCTTTATGACAGATTCCATACTTTATTTAATATTAATTTACTGTAAAAGTGTTACATATCTAGTAGGTATATGTCCTAAAGTGCTGGCACCAGCCTGACATCTGCTTGCCAGGGTGCCAGGTGGGTGTCTTCCTCTCAGATATAATAAATGCCATAAGATTTAAAGAACAAATAATGAGTCAAAATTAGGAAAATTTCAGATGCTCAGGGCATAACATAAAAAAGCACTACTGATCTCTCAGAAAGTGCCTTTGCCCCCTAATTTTGTGGCTGTTGTCAGAATACGCCTATTTGACTTAAATTCTGTGACCGTTGAAAAGATTATTTCAGCTTGAGGGAATCAGAAACCACATCTGGATTAGAGTTTGAGAGCCACGTCTAGATTGGGAATCAATAACCGGCCTCGGTTAAAGTGTGAGTGATTTGTGGGCTGGCCAATGAGAGAAGAACGCCCACCCAGATGTGGGAGGGCCAGCTGGAACTCCAAGGGTATAAAAGGAAAGAATGAGGCTGGTTACAGCTTCCTCCTCTGGGAAAGCTCTTTCCTTCGCGATTGTCTATGGATGCCGACTTGCTACACATCACAGATCTTCAGCACAGATTTGTTCCAGTCTGGACTTGTGTCTGTGTGCCTGTCGCTGCTCCTCAGTCACGGATCTTCAGGCTCCAGTCTTCACCATTGTTCTCTGAACAACAAAGGTCCACATCCGACTCTCCCCTCACTGCCTGTCCTACAGCCCTGGGCTAGAGATCCACTTCACGGCTGAGCAGTCATCTTGGACTATCTCTATCCTTGGATTTGTAAGCCTTCCCAATAAATTTTTTTTTGTTATAACTCTCTAAGTTCTGCCTCTTGAAGAACTCAACATTAATACAAGTTCTGTGTGGAATAAATGTTATTTTTCCTAATCCTAAATTTATAACTTTTATTTTCCTGCATATGTTCTCTATAAATACATTTGTATGTGTCTGAGTGTATTGGGTGTATGCATGCAAGTGTGTGCCTTTGTGTGTGTGCCTGTGTGCGCACACGAATGTCAAATATTTAATAAGCTCTTATTTAGCATTCATTACAGACAGATGTCATGCCCTAGGATAAAGGAGAAAGTCATGTTCCTGGCACCTCTATGGCAATCTTTCTCAGAATCTTGAGTCAAGATATTTGTTGATCTCTTTAACTGAAATTGCTTGTTCCTTTGGGGTACCTAAACTGGGTGCTTCTTCGTAGAATCTTATTAACATGACGGTAATATCTAAAACGTTTAGATTATACAAAGCAGTAGGGTTCTTCTTGTTTCCCATATTAGCTTGGCTACTAAAACTAAATAACTAATATCCACAACTTAAAGAAGAAAATGCTTCATATAGCTCATGGCTTAAGGGCATTCAGTTGATGGTAGGCAGGATCCAAAGGAATGATTCTTATTGGAGATGTGATTGAAAGAAGAACGTCACTTCCTTCACAGTAACTGGGAAGCAGAGCAGGGGAACAGCACCAGGAAGGAAGGGGTGAGGGCCTGGATATGGACACCTTTGGGAATGCATTATGGTTCATTAAGAAGTGTGCTTTAATAATTCCCAGGTGGCTCCCATACCGATGAAGTTAATCAAACTTAACGAGCACACTCCTATTTTTCCTGGAGGATTCTCAACCACCAGGAGGAATCCAGGTTTAGCATGTATGTGCACATCCACCTTTAGACATCTGGGACGAGACGTAGGCTTTAAATATTCAATCAGTCCTTGAAAACTTAGAGGAAGGATATAAATCATTGAATATATTACTGTAAGTTCAAATCCTTTCAAGAAGGGAAATAATTAGAAAAAAAAATCATTTACCTTTCCCAGACTTGCAAACTGTATCTCCCCTCGTCTACACCTTTGCCAATCCATTGTTAGGAGAGGCTCTGTAATTCTATATGTGTAATATAAGTACAGTTCTCTTATTTCTCTCCTTAAGTTTTCTTGTGTCTCCACATAACCTTCTAATAAAAAATTCCTTGTTTTTTTGGCATTTATGGCCTTTCTTGATCTGAATTCATGCCTTAAAGCACTGCTTTTTTAACATTTAATGTTATAGTCATGTCATATATCTAAAACATAGTGAACACTGAACATTTACTACTTGATGTCCTTTTCCATGTGGATTTCTTCTTTACTAAAATGTCATCACATGGTTTCTTGTATGTTGGCATGTATGTGTATTCCTTCCTGTCCACCCAGTTTAAAAATGGATGTGTGCAGTTTCACAAGTTACAATGAACTCTTTAAATTGAAAAAAAAGAGCTGTATATAATGCAGTCTTTAAATTGGCTTAGAAAATTAAAAGGCTGTCATATGTTTTCAACAATTTACTTTGAAAGAATATCCCAGCAGTTAAAGTTTGTTTAAAAAAATGTTTTGACTTCTGAAAGAGCTAATGTACAGATCCATAAATATTTTTGCTAAAACTGAAATAAAGTTAAAATATATTATAAATGTGACAAATTTATTACATATTTAGGTAGATAAATTTCAGTTTATTAGATAGTCTATATATTCTCATTGACATTTATTGAAACTTCTATCTCTAGTGACTATTTATTGAACATAGCTGTTAAAATTTTTCACTGAAATTATTATGAAGAATCATAAGGCATTTTATTAGGGCCAAGGTAGATTTTCTTCATATAATCTTTTTTTTTTAAAGGTAGGCTTCAACTGTAATTCATTGTTGAAAAACTTGAGCCTTATATCAATATGCTAATGATATATTGAATAAAGTGTTTTTATATTAAGGCAAATTCAGTAAGATTTCTCCTAGGATTTGCTTAGGTAGCAATACACTCATTACTAAGCGGCATTAAATTAAATATAGTTGTATGTTCTCTGAATAATTAGTAACTCACAGCTTTAATTCAAGTGGAATATCATCCCACTCCCTGAATTAACCTGTAGAAAAAAATTTGTTTTTTCAACTCACAATGGTATGCTGAGGCATTGGGTAGAACAGAAATCGATCCTTACACATTCGGAAACAGAACTAGCTGTGCTATTGAATATCTAAAAGTTGCTTATCTACAAGAAGGACCTCAGATTAAGAAATTCATAACATTAGTACACTTTTTAAAGGTACAGTGTAGGTGACTAAGGTCCTCCAATTACAAGAAACAAGCCCAGGGGAAAATAGATTGTCACAAGTGAAGATTGGTATTAATAATAAATGATGAGTGTAGAACTGTCTAGAGAACATTTACTTGAATAACCTATTTTGGATGTTTCCTAATTGTAACCGTGGTTTGATTTTGATTAATTTCCAATGTATTCTGCTATTTGACGAATCCATTGCAAATGGTAATTTTTGTTTGTAAAACACTTGAAACTTAGGCCCCTTTAACAGAAGTGCAAAAAGATGGACAGTATAAAACAAAACCAAGAAACAAACAGGGTAATATAAAGCATTAGAGGGATTCAGAGTTCAACAATGAAAATGGAAATATTCCTCTTGTTACTTTTGATATTAATCTTTCAGTACACACGATGCATCCTAAGTGGTTCAGAAAACAAGCCCGAACTGTCATTGTTTTCTATAGAGGAGCCTCATTCTTATTCATGTTATTCTGTGTTTGGTGAGTGCCAAAGACATTCATTCTATACCTGAATTGGCATAGGAGGAATGTCTGGTGCTGTTTCCATCTTCTGTGATTAATTTAGTAGAAAATAGCTTATTCCTTGGGGCGTTTCATAAATTAAACCTATTTGCTATTGTCCATGTTTGAAGAAATGCACTAGGCAAAAATAATTTAACAACTGACAAACAGTGCCCAAGTACTAACCTTGTAGTTGTGTCAACTTAATTCACTTTCATATTTCATTGTGCTATAAATTCAAGCTTTTACTGAGCAGAGCAATTAAATTTATTTTGCCTTATACACAGAGTACTTTGTAGGATACTATTGGCACTTGCCACTTTGAAATAAAATTATAAATTAAAAATCATTTATTTTGTGTTCTCTTGTCCTACTATGAGAAAAGGAATGGAAAGAGGTACTTTTCATCTGCTCAGGTCTTCAAGAATGCGTGAAATGTGCTGACAGGGACTGAGTTACTTCAGGGGCCGTGTTTCACATTGTGACACTGACTGGAAGGCAGGGCTAGCCTTTAACGAGGCCTCGTGGCTGGAAACGTCTGAGAGGCCCTGCATTCTGTGATGAAAGTTGGGAACTCTGGGAGCTTTAAAAAAAGGAGATCTGATGGTAAATGCAAAATATAAAAAGTTTTATCTGATAAGACTTCCTGTAGAAAGTAGAGATACGTATCATGGATATCATAAAATACTCTAAGAAGTTAACCTCTTCCTTTTTTTTTTCTTTTTTCCTTTCCTTTTCTTTTTTTCTCATCTGAGTGCAATAACATCAGTTATTTTGGAAAAAGGGTTTTTGCCTTAGATCTTTCTGACTAGGCTGAGTACTGGCCAGTATGTCAGATACAGAGAAACTTGTAGGTTCCTTAACGTGACAATTAGAGAGCAAAACTATATGGGTGGATAAAAGTAAGTGGGTTCATTTACAGTCCTGGAGAGAAGAAATTTGACATCAAGGCATGGCCAGGACCTGTTTCTCAGCACATTAGGGAAGGATGCTCTTTTTCTCTGCTAACTCATGGTGGCTGCTGGTGATCCTTGGCCCTTCTGACTGGAAGCCGCACTTACTCAGCTTCTGCGTATACGTTCACATAGACATTTCTCGTTGCTTATTACGGATCTGTGCAAATCTATTTTTAGAAAAGCAACAATCAGTGGATTTAAGGATAATTCTTATGTGTAGCATCTCTTTTAACTTGTTTTCTTTGGCAAAGACCCTCAAATATTGCCACATTAACAGATTTTGGACTACAATTGTAGCATATCTTTTTGGGACATTAAAGTAACCCCTAATAACCGCTTCATAATGACTTAATTAGGAATGTAAACAGTTTTGGGAAAAATAATTTGAGATAGGGAGAAGGAGGAAAACAAGAGAAAATACTCTACTGTATGCTTTTACAAAAAGAAGAAATGATTTTTAAGCCCAAAAGAATATGTAAACAATAATTATGACTATATATCTTTAGTAAGAGGATAACCTCTGTTAAAAGGCATAGGGCTCAAAGATGTCTGTGCCACAAACAAGGCTGCTCTGAGACTTCACTTTCCCTAAGAGGAAAATTGGAAGAAATGCAAAATAGTTTTGAAAATTAAATGATAAAAATAAGGCAGCGACAATAGTCCAACCTTGTCCTACCTTAGGTGAGTAAGTACCTGTTGAATATGATAATGCAATGTGAGAGTGACTTGTGAAATTGTTCACACAATGAAATCTAGTCAAATTTTAAAAGATTTACATGCATCAAGGTATTTGGAGAAATCTGTTGAAAGACATTTTGTTTCTGACTACTTGAAAACTAAATTTCTCTTGCTGTAAATTTTTATCAACATGCTGTGTAGAGTAATTTACAAAAAAGACCACCACCACAAGCTGTCTATTTTAAATGTAATATTTTCTTTTCATAAACATATCTACCCTTTAATTTTTTCCTATCATCTGATACTACAGAGGTATCAATGATGCTCTTCTCATGAACATGTATCAAGAATATTTTTTGCATATCAAAGAAAGAAAAAAAATGAATAAACCAGAAATGAATTTAATTGGTTTCCCAAACAAAGTAGAAATAAGGTAAATGGGCCGTAAAAAACTATGGAATTTCTGAGGATATCATTTCAGTTGCTTTGTCTTCTAAATTGCATTAAAGTTTTCAATCCTAAAACAGGAAAAATATAAAGTTGATTGCAAACATAAGAATATAAAATATAACCTATATAAAGTTGAGAATGGGGGAAGAAAAATAATCATTGCAGAATATGATATTTTGGACCCTCAGCCAGATATAGTCCAATAGCAATGGGAGTAAGAGTAAATCTCGATGCCACTTTGTTTGCTATTGTTAGAACTACAGTCCTACTATCAAACACACTTTTGTGGATTGCAGAATTGTGCATCCTAGGGGGATGTTTCCGTAATCACTGGCAGGTGAAATTCACATAGACAAATTTGAAATGCCTCTTGGGTATCGCAATGCAATGCTACAGACAAAACTATGAAAAAAAATTGAAATCATTAAAGCACAGGACCCTGGCTTCTTTTAAAATTGGATCTTAACTGAAAAGGAAATGATTTCTCTGATATATCTGCACTGAATAAATGAAGCACTGAAATGTCATTTGGAAAATGGGTTTAGAAAAGTGACATGTCTTCGTTTCTTCAGATAACGGAATGCCTTCTTTTCTATGTAAAGAGGAGAAAACATACAGGCTAATCTGAAATTCTAAATTTCTGAAATTATAAATTTGCCTCTAATAGCTCCAGAGGAAAACAAAAGCATACCTTGAGTCACAATTCCCCTGCGAAGTGAGATGGAATTAGGCAAGTGGTAATTTGCTTTCATTTTCTCTTGTTTCGATGAATCTCTAGCTCATTTCCATACATTTCATCATCAGTCACTATTGGAGCCAAAACGCAAAGGAAACATGATAGCAGGATCTGACATAGCGCAGTTCACATCCTGTTACCTATCAACCTTAACAGCGACACTCGCGGAATGCAGAAATGAGAGGCTGAGAGCAGATGGAAATGACACAGTAAGGAAACTGATCTGAGTCGGGTACAAGAGGCGCTTCTAGTTAGCTGCGACTGAAATTGTGTCATAGCTTGTCAATGGATGCTGGCGATTCTCATCCAACTAGTCTACTTGATCTAGCGTAGGGTGGAATGAGGACCATGGTTGTGCTGGCCATGTAGGGAAGTGAACTTGGATGCCCGGGAGGGAACTTACCTGGATAGAAGGAGTTCATTATTTTTATTTTGGAACGACATGGCACAGCTTTTGTCACACATTACATTGTCAGAATATGGAAGCATTGCTCTGCGTGAAGAATTGGAAAAGTTCCTTCGTAGCATTTTAGAGGTGTAAATATGGTGCTACCCCTTGTACATTGTGATCTCTGTTTTACTTTAACTGGATGAAGAGAGCAAGGCGACTCAAATCGTTCTGTTTTTAATATTTCAATATAAATTGGGTATGTGATTGAACACAATACACACACGTGAAAGCAGTATAATTCCATTCAGGAACGTTGACTGTGAAGGGGCTGGGGATGAGTTTAGTGGTTAAGGCATTTGCCTCGCACGTATAAACCCTGGCTTTGATTCCTCAACACCACTTAAAAATTAGCCAGAAATGGCTTAGGACCAGCTTGGGCTACATAGTGAGACTGATTTAAAAAAAATTCTATGAGTAAGAAACAAAACATAACCACCTCGCAATAACCTTGAACTTTTCTGCATTTTCTATTTCTTGTAGCAGAAACAAAAACTTTTTTTGAGAGAGAGAAAAATTAATGGGTGCTATCCACAAACTGAATGTTCTAATTACATGTATTATTGTAATCGTGTGATATATATTTACATTTTGTGAATGATCAAATAAATGGTGTAAACTATATAAAATTTATTCTAGGGGAGGGGGAGGATGAGGGAAGGTCAAAAAGGGAGAGGGGAAGGGTTTGCTATTTTGATGTGATATATATGTACACAAAATACTCAAGTTCAATATAAACATTATATATATATATATATATATATATATATATATATATATGTTGCATAAAAAGCCCAAACTTTTACTATGATTAGAGTAAAAAGAAATTCTCCCTTTAATAAATGTCGGGTTGAATATTTTGTCAAACAACACTAATATGCTAATGATACTCTCTAAATAACATGGATATAAAGCTGTAAAATACGGATTTCATGTTACAAATGAATGCCAGAGTCTACATCAGCCAGAGCCAGCTAAAATTTACATTTGATGTTTAAAATATTTAAGATATATCTATTTATTAGTCACTGGTCAGACATAGTTTTATAGTTAACTGACTTATTTCCAATCACAATATTATCAACAGCTATTCTATTTAATATTATTACCTATTTTAAGTTATTAAATGTCACACTTTAAATAAATTCAAGCGACAAGATACAGTTCACCTTTTGTCACTATTTCAATTTTTATCCTTTGATGTAGCCATGTAGCCTCCTTTTTATTCTTCCATTGAAGATTAATTTTAACACCTTGCTTCATGAAGCTCTGTAAGTATTGAAAACTGCTGGGCCTGTTGCACACTTTTTCTGCTAAGGTTTTATTTGAAAGACTTTGGACGGTAGAGACTTTTTATTCTGTTCAAATGTGCTCAGTTCTTGCTAGCTATCCAGTCTCAATTTCTCAGCATGGAAGCAAACTTGGCATCTATTACCACACATCTTGGCTAAGAGAGGAGGAGAAAATATCGCCAGCCCCTCTGCGTTCAGAACTCCTGTCATTTTCCATTTTCAGGGACAGTTGTTTCTTGCTCTTATTAAATACATTAAATTTAAGTACACGTAATTTGTACGACACTGCTCATAACTGACACAATTCTGATACATTATTTCAAATATATTTAAAATATCGAATTTGGTATCTTTCTATGAATTTCAAAATATCCTAAAACACAAAATTTCTTTTTTTCTAACAAAATGAATTAGTGACTTCAGGTCAGTTATTCAATATAGCATGAAAGGACTAAAAACAATCAAGAATAAGAACCATCTATAATATTACTGCAGATTACTAAGCTGCCCAACTGCTAGTAACTAGAAAAGCTAGCCTCTATGTCGTACATATACTGGTTTTAATTTTGCTTCTCATAAGATGTACCAAAGATAGAGCTGCTGGCTTGTACTCAGCATTCAATGATGTTGTCAGATGAAGGCTCTTTCTGAGCACTGATTCAATCTGAGGACTCTTGGAGATCTCATGGCTCCAAGGTTTTATTAGGCTTCCAGCCAACTTTAGAGCCATTGTAGGTATTCAGAAAAACTAAGCAGAAGGCATAAAGAATTCTCATTATTTTCTGTTCCCTTACAGGCCCCCTCATCTTGTAAATATTTGCTAGTACTTTCATTAATCATTAGTGCTACATTCATTAATCTCAGTGACACTGTCTTGTCACCCAAAGTCTATAGCTTAAATAAGGAATCACTCTTGGATTTGGACATGCAGAATGACATTTATTCACTCTCAGAGAATGATTTCCCTGCTCTAAAAAATCTTTTGTATTTCTTCTATTTATTCTTCCCTCTTTCTAGCTGATATTAAGAACTGGAGGCATAGGGATGGAGGAATGGCACAGCAGTTAAAGCGCTTGCTTAGCAAGTGCACAGCCCTGAGTTTAATCCCCCAGCATCACATAAACCAGGTGTGGTGGCATATTCCTGTAATCCTAGTGCTTGAGAGGTTGAGGCAGGAAGATTGCTATGCGTCTAAGGCTAGCTTGGGCCTTATAGTGAGTTCAGGACCAGCCTGGGCTACAGAATGAAATCCTGTCTCAAAAAAAAAAAAAAAACCTAATCACTTTACTGTATTAGAATTTAATTTTTAATTTTGTCTTTCTTGGAATAAATCATATAGGTTGGAATCATCCCATGTGAGTCCTTTTCAGATTGGATTTACTCATTTAATCATGTGCCTTCAAGTTCCTTCCATTTAATTTTTGGACTGATAGAATTTTCCTTTGACCAATGAATAATATTTCATTTTCCAAATGTGTCATGGTTTATTTATCCATTTACCTACTGATGTATGTCTTGGTTACTTCCAACTTTTTGTCAAATATGTTAAAAGGTTATCTAAGCATCTATGTGCAGTTATTTGTAGTGATATTAGTTTATGATTAAAATTCCAAGACACATGATTACTGGGCTATATGTTTTGCATTATAGCTTAGATGTAAAATGTTCTCTGAAAATCTCATGTCGAGGTGAGTCTCAAATTTCATCAGTGGATTAATCTTCTAACTTTGCTCTCCAACATTGTGTTAAGTACTCTGGGTCACCTTCATTTCCTATAAACTTTATAATCAGTTCACAAATGTCTACAGAATACTTCCTTGGCATTTTTATTGGGAATGTATTGAATGTATGCAATACAGTGAAAAAAAAAACCTGATATGTTAACACTTTATTCTTTTTCTGTGCCAAAAATGTGATTGTGTCACCTTTGGGAATAAATATTTTTCCAGAACTTAGAATATTCTTACTTATATTTCATTTTTTCAATTACTCAACACTACATGATGTTTGCATCTTTAGATGAGGAAGAAACGGTCTAAAATTTTACACTTAACTTTCTAGAGTATATGAAAAAAAAAAAGAGCTCAGAGTTTATGCTCATTGAACCAGCCTCTGAGATGTGTCATGAAGCTGTATTGGGGCTTGATATACTTGTATGTTTTAAAATATAAAATATTCATTCCATAACTACGAGGAAAGTATGCCTTACCTCAGTGACACTTTTCAAAAATGTTAACAAGTAGAAAATTCTATAATTTGTAACAACAAAAATGAATCTGGAATTATAACGTTAAGTCATATGAAAGTTACAGAAAGAAAATTAACTGCATTAACTTATTTTTTTACAGTTTATCTTAAAGAAGGAGAGAAGAAAATCGCGGTTATCAGATATTTGCAGAGAGAGCTTGTTCTAAGGACACATAGTTACAAATGTGAGTAACAAATCTGAAATATCTATGTGTGGCATTGTCACGTTCTCAAATGGTTATACAGTGTATTCTTTAAAAATTCCTGTAGAGTGGATGTTACAGGGTCTCATGACCAAAGTAGTACCTACGTGGGGTTAAGTAGCTAGATGCAATCATTTCATTGGGTATGAGTTCTTCTAGATGTCATGTCGCATGTGAAAAATAAACTTTTATCTGTTAATTTAAAGAAAAAGATACTAAGTAAATAAAAACATTTACAAAGCTGTTTAAGGAGAATGAGGAAGAGTCACAGTGCCCTTGGAAAGTAAATGGCAGTATTATCCTTTGCTTTTTTTTTTTTTTTTTTTTACTGTAATGCTACAAAATTGACTCCTATTAGGCACTGAGGACACATGTGGTAAATGAAGAGGGTCAATTTAAAAGCCTCTGACGGGATGGAAATTTTAAGGGTTATAAGGCAAGAGTGATCTCAGTACTCTAGGGAGCCAAGGAAGAAACACAAGTTCAAACCCAGTCCAAGAAACTGGATACAAATAAAAATAAATGGATGCAGATACAGCTAAGGGTGAGTGTAATAAAAAGAAAACATTATAAATGTTTTAAAGAGATATATCTCTCCTAAATGTAGAATTATCCAGTTATTAACTCAAGCAAGATATTCAGTAGTTAATAGAAAGATTACTCTGGATATATGTTGCAAAAGAGAAAAAAAAAATCTCATTTTAGTTCCAGAGGCCTGTATTTTTAATTAAATTAAAAAGGCCATATATGTTCTATACTTAGTCAAAATTATCATATAACAATCTTTTAAAAATAACATATAAATAATTGTTATGTGAGACAGAAATGGAACAAAGAAATGGGATTCTGAAGGGAAATAAAAATAAGAATTTGTGGGATCAATAATCATTATGGAACTCATGACCCCCAGATCACATACAAACAGTTTCAAAATTGTACTTTTCTTTCTTTGTGATCAAAACAGATTGGCAATCCTATTATTTCTATCCTGTACTTACAGTGCCTGTGATTTTATACTGCTGTAAGTTCCAAAGACATGAAAGGAGGCAAAGGGAGTGAGAATTTGTGGTTTGAGATGGTAGGGAGCAAGGAAGTGGATGGCCCCTTCAGTGAATTACCACTCTCGAAAGAGCTTTCTCTGCGAACAGTTTCAACAACAGAAGAGTAAACATAATGCATGCGCATAAAAATTAAAAATCGTATGTAGCATTAAGAGATTGCTAATTAGAACAACACGGGAGATAAGAAGTCGTCTTTAGTGTTTGGTAGTGCCTTATCAGAGCTGGAGAAACTGTCAGGAGACCCTGTTCCCTCGCTGCTGCAGGAGCCTTCACAGACTGGGGCAGAGCCAACAAGTGAACTGTATCTGTGTGAAAATACCCACTTATATGAGCAATATTTTGTGTTTTCCAGAATCGAAATCAGTCCTCATTTTCCGTTTCTGAAAACCATCGGGAATGTAAAGTGTTGTAAATGAATTGTATTGGTGTAAATCAATTTTTTCCTTCAGTGATTTACAATCTCCATGATTCTATTACTGAGATTTCTATGGTACCTCATCTTTATTGCATATTTCCCCGAATTTTGTATTCCCCTTTCATTCATCCACCAAATATGTATTCTGTATCTGCGTTTGCCAGACTTGATTGTGAGCGTTGGTTTCAGGGGTTTCTATTTTATTAATTTTTACAGTAGGTGAATATTAAGAACCTGATTGTAAAAGTACACAAAGAAATCACTAAAAGTCATGACAGGAAAATGCTGAAATGAAAAGGACCCAGTGAGGATTTAACAGTTAATAAGGCATCAGGATAGTAAGACAGAAGCAGAAATGGACACAACGATCCTTCTCACTGGAGAGGTGCAATGTGAAATACTAAACGAGTTTACCTTTTGTGTTTCTACTCCTTTTTACCCTCCCATTTGTACAGGATGGATTTTTTTTTTAATCCTCTATTCTAAACCACAGAAGGAATGAACTCTTATTTAAAGAAAATCCTACCTTTGCAGAATAGTCCATTAACTGTAGCTGAGGTTTCCATCCCATGGAACAACAAAAAAAAATGTGTTTTTATATACATAAAAGAACATGAAATAATAAAGACGGTGAAATTAATTAAGAAGAGACATTTATTATAGGTGAAAAATAGTATCTCATGGAGATATGATATTATCAAACTTTCTGCAATTATATGTGTTAAACTCTTTATAAAGTAACTGTTTACACAGAGGGTGACATTTCTTAGGATTTTTGACATCTGTCTCTTCATGAACAAGTGATATCACAGTGCTCAAGAGAACGGTAAATATTAAAAGGAATTTATAATTCATCAGGCTTCTTGCATATTTGAATTGGACCTTAAAATTAATGTTTAACATGCCTTTCTCACTTTTGAGATTATAGCTTCAAAAAGCATATCACAAAATGAAAAGTCTTTGGGAAATAACTGGCAGATTCATTCAGCATAATCTACATAAATATGCGCCTAGCTCTCAGTTTATTTCTTGCACACATTTCATGGATTTCTAACTGATATTTTGCCCTGTGTCTGATTTGTCATAGCAGTATTAGTGAGGTAACATGTAGCTGGTTCTCCAAAGTGGCCAGGGAAAACAGCAGCACTTGACACTTTATTTACTCCTCTACTTCTTTTAATACAAAATTAGATACTTTTACAGGGAACTGGAAACAATTCCCTGTATTCGACTGGATCCAATATAATTTACTTGTAAGTGTTCTGCATATTTAATTTAAAAAGTAGCTATGAATAGCTCTGTGTATCTAGAGAAGTGGTCTGGCTAGTCATTGGCCACTTCTCAGATCAAATTTGACAAATTAGAGCAAAAACACTTCTTCATTGGACCCTTATTTCACTAACTTATAGAATAAATTACAGCAGAGGAAATATAAGATTATAATTAAGCATTCCATTTGTACTGAAAACTTCTAACTACTAATTTGGAAAATAGTTCTAAACTAATATTTAACACTCCGAATTTGATTCCACTAATTATGCTTACTTACTTACTGTTTACTTTTCCTGTAATACTCATCTTTATTTTTTTTTCTGATTGACCTTTTTTTCAGCTGTTTTTTTTTTTTCTGAAGAACTCGAGGTGAAAAGCAAATGCATACTCTATAAAAAAAAAGTAAATTTAAATTGTGATGTTAAAGGAAACTATTAAAAGTCTGTCATTTGGGTGAAATTAGCAGCTGGGCCTCAGGCTTTTAGGTATCGCGAGAGTTACAATAGGTACTGATGACTCAGGAGCTTGAGCTGAAAGTGGGGAAGGCCGTGGACCCCGTGGGCTACTCAAGAGGGCCTGCTCTCATCTCGTCTATTCTGAGACCTGTGCTTTCGTTTGCTTTTATAAATAAAGCTTGATGGCCTGTGCTCTGAATATATATTTCTTGCAAAGAATTGGATCGTGATTAAGACAGAATAAATAATTTCAGTCATGTGGGACTGCAACAGGCAGGTCTAATGTAGAAAAGTAAAAACTGTGGTAAGATTTTCATAGGAGACAGTTTCATCTTGAATGAAAGGTACTAAGATGTTGCAGTGCTGAACGCGTAAACAACCTAGCAAGGAACAGATGAGCCAGAGTTCATGACTCTGGAAGTGGTTAACCCTCTAGGACTTGGCAAATATCAGCACGAGTGGAACGAACAGAATTGAGAATTTAGAGGAATCTCCCAAACTTCCCTAATACTCATGACCATTGCATTAAATACATTCATTAACTAAATATATTTAAATTTTCCTGTTCATCTGGTTTGAGTATGTGTTTCTTATTTTTGTAATTTCATAATCACTGACATTATCATCACAAAAAACCCAGTCAGGTGGCTGTGTCTGGTAAATATTAAAATCCACTCCATACCAGTCCTAACCTATCTTCAATGAAGGAAAAAATATGAATCTACCCTGTAATATGCTTGGAAGATGCTGGCTACCTTCACAGGATTATTAAGCTCCACTACATTAATTATGATCATGATTCATACCTTCTAACTCAAATTAAAATCAAATGCTCATTTTATACTTGGTTATTAGATACTGTCAATTTAGCATTAACATTATAAATTTGTAGGATAAAGTTGAATATCATCTCCCAGATTATAGAATGCAAAATTGAACTGCTGGTGAATGCTAATAAGCCCACGACTTTTCCTTTCAGCATATCCACTGGTGCATGCTGTGTTTCTGCTTCTTTACAAGGGCAATCAATCTCAGGCTTTTCACTGTGTCTGTTTCCCGCATTACGGACTTCGGCAGCAGTAAACTCACACTTTATATCGATATAAAACTCACTTACACTGTAAACAAGGGGCTGTTGAGAAGAAAATCATACAAACAGGTATATGTCTTCTCTGCACAGATGGTGTTTTCATTTCATTGAGCCAGCTCTTGTCAGCACACAACAGTTGAATTTTTAGTTATGCGAGAAGATAAACCTGCTCACTTCATTAGAGCAGAATATCACTCTTTGCTATTCTTTAATGAAATGATTAACAAAGCACTGTTATAGTCTAACTGTACGAAGCAAACCTTAGAATTTATCAGAGTTAAGATAGTAATACCTTTCCACAGACAAATAGCATATAAAAAACATTTTTACATTGCAAACCAAAACCAAATTCATGCCAAAAATAATTTTGACACAAATTCAACAGTTGTAAGTATGCTTTGAAGCTCTGTCTTGTGGTGTTTAACACTCATCAATGGATCTTTCTCATATATGATTCAGGCTAGAAAGCTCAAGTTTTATTGATTTAAGTATTTTCAATAGGGAGTCTGAATTCCATAGGAGTATACTTTGTATGTGAGTGTAGCAAACAAAATTCATAATAAAAGATTTTCTTTTTTTCAAAGTAATAGGTCACCCGCTCATTTCTTTTATTTACTATAATTTTAAATAAACATCATTAATATTGAATTATTTAATTCTTGAAATCAGTCTGTAAGGTAGACACTAATATCAGCTTTATTTATTGATAGTTCTACAATCATCCACTAGAGTAGTGATTCAATGAAGGACTTACATATCAGCCTAACATTATAGTCATGGTCAAGAGTTACTACAGAAAAAAAAGAATATATATATATATATATATATATATATATATATATATATATATCATGCAGGAATGTCAGCATGAAAGTATACACAAGTTAACATAAGAGAGGAGGTCAAAAGCAAATTTTGTCTTCTACAGAATTGCACTGGCTTGTCTTTCTCTCCAGGTGCAAATTTTAAGAAATCTGTGTGAAATTCCCACCCAGGATAACTTCCTTGTGTCTCACAGACCACAGCACAATGTCCACACTGTGTACCAAGTACACACAGTCAATTCTCAGTTTCTGCTTTCAACATGGTGCCACAGCTCATCTTCATCCAGTTCTTCCAGGGTTTAGAAAGGCGCCATTAATGTGTCATTCTGACAAGGTTACAACAGTTTTTAATGTTTAATCAAAACCATTCTGATGGTTAGAGAGATGAGCATGGTTTAAAGAATACACAACAGCTGCATTAACTACTTCCTTTCAATGGCAGAGAATGATTAAATTACCTAAGATGACTCAACAATCAACTATCAGATCTATCTTTCATCCAAATAAAATTGGCTCCAGGTTTTATGCTATTCTTCACTAAACAAAAGTTTCTTTCCAATACCCTATGACATAATTAGACAGAGTCTCTCTGCAGCCTAGGCTGGTCCTGAACTCACTATGGAGCCCAGATTGGCCTTGGACTCACAGAAATCCTCCTGTCTCTGCCTCCTGAGTGCTGGAACTACAGACATGTGCCACCACACCCAATTTATATGGTACTGGGGAATCAAAACTTGGGTGCTTTGTGCTTGACTTCGTGCTTAGTAAGCAAGCACTTTAACCACTGAGTCATTTCTCTAGTCCTATGACACATACTTTAAAGGTATTTAAATTGGGTCCACGGCCTTCCCCACTTTCACCTCAAGCTCCTGAGTCATCAGTACCTACTGTAACTCTCACGATGCCTAAAAGCCTGAGGCCCAGCTGCTAATTTCACCCAAATGACAGCATTTTAATAGTTTCCTTTAGCATCACAATTTAAATTTACTTTGCAATGTAATACCAGCAGTTTTAGAATCAAAATTCTAAAACTTTTCTATCAGTTGTCCAACAGTCAAACCAATATTATCTTTTAAGTATTTCATGGATTTCTTTATCTATTTACAAAACCAGCAACTTATTTCTCCAGAACAACACTCCTTACAATTATTCTTTGATATTATATTATTGTGTATAATATTTATACTAAATTTATACTGCCATGCCTAAGTGATCTTCCTACTACTTACGTTTCTTATTTCCTACACTGTGTTTCAGTCATGTTTACTTGAAATGATTTCTAACTTTAATCTTCCTAGTTAGTGTGTGTGTGTGTGTGTGTGTGTGTGTGTGTGTGTGTGTGTGTGTAGAGATAAGGTCTCACTCTGCTGCCCAGACTGGTCCTGAACCTTCTGTGTAGCCCAGACCAGTCTTGAACTCATGGCAAACCTCTTGCCTCAGCTTACTGAGTGCTGGGATTACAGGTGTGCACCACCACACCCAGCTTTCTGTGGTGCTGGGGAAGCAAACTCAGGGCCCCATGTTCCCTAGACAAGTACTTTTAACTGCTGTGTCATTCCTCCAGCTCTTGTGCCTGTGGTTTTTCTTTTTTCTTTTCTTTTTTTTTTTTTTTTTTTTGGATTAGAATACTCTTTCGGTGTGCCTTATCCGGCCAATTGTTTCTCAACACCATTTTTAAAATTTCTCTCTTAACATAGTTTTATGTCACCTTGCTTCCTTACCTAACAGCAATTATATTTTGATAACAAACTCACTTAGTTATCTAAATATTTTTGGTTTCAGTAGATCACATACTCCATTACGTCATATAATGTGTCAATTCTAGCTACAATTTAGCCTATAATAACTACTGTGACGGATGGGAGACAAAGCTATTTTCATTCAATAGGAAGGGAACAAGATCATAATGGAATCACCAAGAAAAGTTTAAGAGAAGCAAAGTTAGAGGCATAAAAGTCACATAAATGAATGCTTTCTGTTTTTATTAATGGGAGAGAAAGTTCAAGTGAGAGAGAATGTGGAGAATTTCTATAACTGTGATTGAATTTCCTTTTTAGTTGGTGATCATTCTACTTGAATATGCAGGAATATTGCTGCCTGAAGTTCAGGACAAGTTCAGGAAAAAAAGGAAAATAACCAAGGATCCAGAATATTTTCAACAACAGTTGGGGTCTGAACCATGATATCTTTCCTGCCCAAATTCATATGTCCATTTTAGCCTTTACTTCCTCAGAATGTGACTGTGAGTAGAAGTCACAAAGTAGGCAGCAGTTCATTGAACACAAGGTCACAAGGATATGTTCTAATCCAATGTGACTGGTGTCCTTTTAAAAGGAGGGAATTAGACACATGGAGAGACACCAGGGAGGCACATGCACAGAGGACAATCCAGGTGGGGACACAGGGAGAGTGTGGCCATCTGCAAGTCAAGGAGAGAGGCACCTTGGCGGTGAACTTGTAGCCTCTAGAACTGTGAGAAAAGTTCCTATTGCTTATTCCAATTAGTTTGTGCATTTTGTTAGGGTAGCCTTTGGAAAAAAAATACAGCAACTACATTCCGATTTAATTTTGAGATTTACTCCTGCCTTCAGCCTTTTCATGAAGATGAAAAGCCAAGTTAATGAGATTTATCAACTTTATTCAAGAATAGTAAGTTCTATCCTCCTGTATCACGTATAACTAGAAGAGAAATAACTACCATCCCCATTACTGATTAATTTAGCATGTAGTTTGTATTCTTCAATAAAATATTCAGTAATATGAGCAAATCTAAAAGACAGACTGATCTGAGTGTCAGGTTTTTTTCTTTTTTTGCAAATAAATCATTAGTTTTGAAATAAGCATTCTCAAGGGAAAATGGTATTTTATTGGTTACCAAAAATTTATTTAAGAAAATTATGTTTATAGTATTTTGTTTATTACTTCATTGTATGATATTAATAAAATACTTGCTTTGTCTAAAGCCATTTTCTTCTTACTCTATTTTGTTATTGTAGAGATAGTTATGCTACCTTTAATGTACCTTGGGAAAATGTGAAAGTTAGTTGTCAATGTTTTACACATCAGCCAATTACAGTAAATCTCACTAACATTTCATTATTCCATTGTCAGTCCAGTCCTGATATTAACTAAACAGAAAAAATAAAGATTTTAATGAGTCTTGGGGTGTCATAATTTTGAGATACTGACCATTGCAATTAATAATTGATGTTATGCAAAAAATAAAGTCACCCTTTTTAAGATAGAGAAACAAGTGTGTAATGTGGAAAAAATAATTGGGCTTTTATATGTCACTGAAATATATCCCTGAGGACTCCAAGTGTCTGACTTCTGCTTGATTCCTTCAGCTGTATTTCTCCTTAAGGAACTTTGACAAAGTCTGCTGTGAACATTGCTCTGTAGGGGCCAACTAACTCATGGCTCTAAATAAGAAGCAATTTCGACAAAACAGATCTTATAATATGAAAAAGTATAAAGGATAAAAGAATACTTAAGAAGGAAATTGTCTTTCTGAGACATTTAATGTGTAAACTACTATAATATTTTTGGAGGATTTTTACAAAGAAGATAGAGGTGTCTTAATTACTTTATTGTCACGATGTCTCAATACTCGACATCCACAAATTTCGGGAAGAACATTTTCTTTCAGCTCACAGTTTGAGAGTGTCGCAGTCAACTCAGGGGCAGCTGGCAACAGCGGAAGTACATGGAGGAGGCAGAATAGGACATTGCAAACAAAAAGTCAAGTCTCATCAAGTCAAGTCCAGTCAAGTCCCAGACGGAAGGTAGCGGCATATATGTACTTCCGGGTCCCACTTCAGAGATGCCTTCCTCAGGGTCCAGCCTCATTGTTCTCTCCCTTCTAGTTTTGGTTCTAATCCCCCACAAGCCTGTAATCCAAACTACATGCCTGTAGTCCACCTCTCCTAACAAAGGCCCCAGTCTCCCAAGAGCACATGGTTCCATTCATAACATCCAAATATATGAGACTTTTGGGGCACATTCAAGATCTAAAACACAATGGGAGAGATCATTGCCAAAATACGCACAAAAATTGAAGTTTATCTTTTCATAGTTACGTGTCATTTATGGACCACTGTGTTGGTTTGCCCAGATTTTTCTGACAAAGCACCATAGACTGATAGCTTAGTAACAGAAATCTATTGCATTACAGTGCTGGCCTGCACAGTGTTGGGCCAAGGTATAGACTGGATCATTTCATTCTGAGGTTGGTGAAGGAAATCTATTTCAGGTTCTTCACCGTCATTTTTACATTGTCACTGTCTGCCTACATCTCTTCATATTACTGTATCTTCCTTCTATTCATATCTCTATGCCATACTTTTTAAATTTAAAGATAGTAGTCTTAAATTGATTAGCGATCAGACTAATGGTCTAATTTTGTTCTGATTTCCTCCTCAAAGTGCCTATTTCAATTAGCACTATATTCTGATATACTATAGATATGTTAATACATTTACTCAGGAATATAATTCAATCCATAATTATTACATTGTATGATTCTTTATAATTTTGAAATGTTTTATAATTTTGAAATTATTACATATTATGGCTTTGTAATTTTGAAATGGACCCTTTTAAATTTAAAATTATCAATTTAAGCCCAGCTCAAATGCTTAAGCCCCATAATTCTGACTCTTTTGGGGAACTGAGACACAGGATAGTAAGTTCGAGGCCAATCAGGGCAACTTAGCAATAGCAAAGTCCCCGTGTTCAATTCCCAGTACCTCAAAAGAAAAAAAAAAATTATGAACTTTAAGAACTTGGTGTGTGGTTGACCACATGCCAGGAAAGATAGATGTGGAGAACAAAGATGAGAGACACTCAGTAATTACAGAGTTTATAAACTACTTTCAGAAAATGAAAACCCTTGTTTATGCATCACTTAATAATAATGTATAAATATATGTGATAAATAAATGATTTTGTCACCGCCATCGTTCATCTGCATGTACCAATTTCCTTGAGGTATAACAAATTGCAAGTCTAATGACATGTTTATCATTGAGGCACTTCTTAATGTTTTCCTTTTTAATTCAGTCCCATGGGTTCTTTCTTCCCACAGGCTAAACTATCTATTTTATCTAATTGCTTAAATGTCATTTGAATCCATGTTTCAAATGTACCTACCCAGTTTTGTGCTTCTCCATTTATTTATTCAGACATTCATGATTTATTGAACACCCGCTAGATTCTAGATGTGTTGTGGCCAGTTGAATAACCTAGCACTCCATATTTTTTAAGTTTTCAAAGCCTAATGGATGAGAAAGAAAAGGGACTAGACTGATGATGACAATATCCTGCTGAAGTGCTCAAAAGAAGTAGAGACTCTGTGAATATAAAGAATGTTTACTTGAAGCTTTTAAGAAAAGTTTTACTTAAACTGTATATAGAAGGACAGTGTTGATTTCACACAGCAGAGAAGAGCATGTACACAAGAGGATAGCAAATGTGGGTTGCGGGGAAACGGAGTGTGGAATAGAGAAATAGAAGAACAACTTGGTTAAAAGAGTGCTTCCTAGTTGCTTCTAGACAAGAAGTTATAACTTCTTGCTATGACCAAGCAGCTGCAAAAATGTGGGTTTTAAAAATACTGAAAACATATATGAGGAATTTAAGGAATGAGAAAAGCTAAGGAGAGATAAATAATGAGATTTTCATGGGCTTCAATTCTTTGCCTTTAAATAGGAGCACAGACAAAGTCTACGAAGTTTCTCCGCTTCAAAGATTTTTTTTTTTTAGTTCCTTTAAATCACACAAGATTATAAAGCAGGTGCACAAAAGTAATTAAAAATACTTTTTAGGAAATATTTTTATTATTTCTGGCATATGTTTGAAATTTAATGTGTTGTGACTGCCATTCTCTTTCTATATTTTCTGTTCAAACAACAAGAATAAAAAGAAAACTGTTTCATTAAATCTGAATATTGCATATCAGTAAAAATTAATATGTATGCAATACAGTTATAAAATCATTTTGAAATTATGACTTACATTTTACTTAATATTGCTTATCTGATATATTCTGAGCAATTGAATTTGTTTCTAAATTTTCAAAGGTCTAATCAATATTCATTCTGGTAGAATACTTTATACATCTGCCTTAAATAGAGCCTTTGCCTTATATTGACAAAACATGACTATTGTGACACTTTTTCATAGTAGACATTAAAAAACACCTTCTGAAAGGTCCGTATTAGGTAACATGAAGCCATTGGAAATATATATCATCAGCAAATTGTGTGCAGTGATGTTACCATAAACTGAGGACAAAAAAAAGCATTAGCAAGTTCTAACTTCTCAGAGCATTTGCAGGTCCACTAAGAGCACAACAAATTGCGACACTATAAAGTGAGTCCAGAAGGAACGGTTCAATCTTATTATGATAGGAAATTTTAATCACGCAAAGTCTAAATTATAGCTGCCTTCATTGAGTCCTCTCTTTCCTATTCTTGCTAGTATCTTGTTTTCCCCAAAATAACTATAGAAAGTATTTTCTCTCTATATTTAATAACTTGAAGAAAAGCATATTACACTTAATAAAAGTGAAATAAAACATGGTGGAGAGGTTATTTCTAGAAAACAATTCTTTAAAACCAGCGTATTACAGAACGGATGTGGAAGACATACAAGAGCAGTTCCTGTTCATGCACAGGTGGCTCTTCTTGGGGTCATTATTTCCTCAATAGTCCTCACCTGTAATGATGACGGACAGGATGTGTCTCAGCTGAGATCTTGAGGCCCTGACAGTACAGTCCTGTGGTCATAGAGGTGACTCATAGCTCTGATTTTGCTCCTTTCCACCATGACACCAAAACAATTTTCTTTGGGAAGGGTTGGCTTTTTGATGTCCCAAAGAAATCAAGTCATATCGGAGCTACCACAATTTTTTTTTCTCAAAGTTTATGAACCCAGGAAAAGAAATGAGGTTGACCAGAATACAGATCTGGGTAAATCTTTCTTCTTGCTCTTGGATCTTGTTCCTACAGCCACACACCTGTGTGCTCAAACTTCTCTCTCCATGGAAGGACTTTCTCCTTGTCATTCTCCTCCTTTTTGAATTAGATTTCTTTCCAAGTATTTGAAAAAATGATAATAACTACATTAATGTAGTAACAACGCAAACAGTATAAAAATACTATTTCATTTGTGACTTTGTAAAACAATGACAAAATAATTAAATGTCTAACACAGATCCATACAGAATCAATCATTATGAACCCATTGTCATTTTAAACTGCCAAACATAAAAAATTATTTAATACATAATAACACATAAGACATTTATCACTCAAAAATAGGAAATTAGAATACACAGTGTTCTGTACTCTTAAGTCTAAATTTAGTCACATACTGAGAAACTCTTTCCACATACAATACAACAACTATCTTTTTCATTTTAATATCTTGGTGTTTTATTGTGTACTATAGATGGTTCACATTTTTTTCAATTATACACATATAATTGTTCATATATATATGCTCATCACTTTACTTAGATTCATAATCCACAAAGTGGATTTGAAAAGTGAAAAAACCAAAATAATATACCTTCTATTTCAGTTTTTCACATTATGATTCATCCATATATAAAATAGTAAATGCTACTAACGTGACATCAAATCTTTTAATATTGGCTTTAAATTCCAAACGTATATTATAATTTATTTTTGATATTAGATTTGCCCCTTTAACAACAACTTCTGGCAAGACTTAAACCATGTGATTTTATTTTGTTCCTCTGAGCTTTAGAAAAAATGTATTCACAATCTACAACAGGTTTAAAGCATTGGAATCTATCTAGATGCGTTTCTATATGAACTCTTCTATTAGAGTGGCATGCGTCACCTCTTCCCTGTGATCTCTCAGTGGCCACTTTTCATGCTTGTCAATCCTCTCCAGTTTCCTCCAGCTTCAGTTCTTTCATACTCGGGGGCTGTTTGCAAATAACTTTACAACACTTCAGTCCATTGTATTTTAATGATTGATATTCTTACCTGCCTCTTCTGTGAGAACACTTATTTAACTTATTGCAGCAGGTTCATCTTCACAATATAACTGATGTTTAGCAAATGATTAAGAAGGACAATAATTAAAACTTTACTCTGTGTGTAACAGGCAATTTGAATGCATTGAATAGCAGCAATGATAAAACAGATATTGTTTGAAGAAATGACAACAATTTTCATAATCATAGCTAACAGTGGAATGGCGACTTTGGGGGGTTGTGAGTATAAAGTTGCCCTATATGTTCCGTATATGCATAGATACTAAGTGTGTATAAACCTGGAGACATTTTAATCAAGAGACAGAACTGTGAAATTGAACTCAGCACCCCTTCTAAGGATCTCTCAATCTTGCTAAACCTGATACACAATTTCACAGTACCTCCAGATAACTTTTCTTACGTTATTTGTGCAAATAACTTAGTTCAATAAGGTTAGCTGCATTTTATAAGTGAGATTAGTGAATCTTCAACAAGATAAATAATATGGTAGACTTCCAAACAGATTGGGATAGATTACGACTGATAGAAAGTTTACTAGATTCAAGGAACACTATTCTCTATGTCATCCGCAGTCACCTAACCAAAAGGATGGAAAGAGAAGCCTGTATTCATGGGTGGATAGGTCATTTAAAGTCCTTGCCACACGGGACAGCTCTCCTGGCAGTAGAAAGAAACATGCTGAGTCCTCACAGGGACAGATGGATTTGATGACAGCAGTACTGCATAAAGGCAATTATTAATAACCGTTATTTTTAGCCTAGCATATGCTATTCTTGTCTAAATGTTTAATCATTTTGGAAACTTACTAAGTATTTTATCTTTTATAATATCTAGTGGGAAAGTTTTTCAGTTAAATTATATATTGCCCTGTAATAGATCACAGTAGTATTTTGACCTCTGAGTGTCCTGGAAGAAGGAGAAAGAGCTTGTGTGCTACTTTCAGCTTTCCTGATGCTGCAACAGACATACTGGTTTGGAGAAGATGATGGTGCCACTAAATATAAGTTAAACCTACAAATGTATCACTGGAATGTACAAAAATTAAATTTCACGCGAGTAGCTAACACTAAGTTCATATACTTTGGCAGAAGGTATTGCATTTCTTTCACTTAGCCTAACCCATTTAGAATTTCATTTAAAAATCACTGTGGTGGTGACAATACAACATACAGGGTAGCTTTTCATCATTGTTTACAGTGCTTCATGGTGGCTTACAGAATAAAACTTCTTGATTATCGGAAATATAATAATTACAAAAAATAAAGTATAATGAGATTGAACAACCACAGAGAATCATTTCACCCTTTGTATCTTATCTAAGTTTTTATCTGTCTTCTTTTCTGCACTTCTTTATTTTCCCAAGAAAATTTAATTGCAAACTGACCTAGTTGTTATTTTTAAATACATCAAAAAGAATATTATTCAGTGAGCAAGTTTCTTATTCTAGTTCTTCCTCTAATTAACTATTATCTTTTACAAGCCCCTTACATTCCTTTATGTGATTTGAGGGTTGAAATAAATGATTCCTTTGTTTTCATCTTTTTATATTCTGTAAATACATGCCTCTAAAAATAATTACCCTTTTTAGTATTCAGAAAAAAATATATTTCAAAAATATTAGCAATGCTGTTTTTAAGTTTCAAAATTCATGCAAACCAACATGTCACAGTACAAATTAACATAATCTCCAAAAGTTTTAAAATTTATTACTAATACTAAATTTTACTTAAAAATAAACGTACAGAGATCTTATTTGTACGATTTGTCAAAAATGTAGAAAGACTCGAAGAAATTTCTCTACAAAACAATACTGTAGATCAGAAAGTGGGACATCACTTCAGGGTGGTGATTCTGTAATTCACTAATGCTACACTGAAAGCATCTAGAAAGTGTAGATGAAGAAATGAAAATATGAAGTCTCTTTAGGTAAACTACTAAATTTTGGAACAAAAATACCCTGTTAACTACAATTAAGGAGGTGAGAAGTTGTGACATTAGGGTGTAAAGGCTACTGGGTTATGTTAAATTAATACCATTAAATAAACTTAATTGTTGGTAGAATATTTATGTATATTAATTTTTATATTGACAAATGCAACACAACTAATTAAAAGGTAAACAAAAAGAAAAAAGAGGAAGAAATAATATTTGAGTTTTAATGAGAACCATTAAATCTTCAGTCATGAAGAATTGGCCATCAATTATGTACTTCTAATGAATTGGGAATGAGAAAAAAAAATATTGCCTTTGGAGTTAAAAACAGAACTTGACTGCTGATATGTTGTCAATGCTTGTCCTGCCTGTTTCAGGCCCTAGTTCAGTTCTCAGCACCACCACCACCACCACTAACATCAGCAACAACAGCAATAACATGTGTGCACATGCACGAGCGCGTGCGCGTGCACGCGCACATACACACACACACACACACACACACACACACACACACACGCACGCACACTCGAGGTATAATGACTTCCAAGCTAAAGCAATGACTACCTTTAGAACATTAAGCTTTAAGCAAATTTTGTGTATTTTTGAGAAGGGAAGGGAGTGTTCAATATTTTGTATGAAGGAAGAGTTGTAAGGCATACTTTATGATTACTACATTTAATAAAAATAAACAATTCTCTCTATATATCTAGTTTTCTATGTCTGTTATTAAGCAGATAATAGGATCTTTCTATATGTGAATCAATTGATTTTATTTCCCATTATAAATGAATATATCTTCTTTTTGCATTATATACTTGTTGAGTGACTCATTTGTGTCTCATTACCTTTGACCTTAGGATATCGACAACAAAATATTTAAAGATTCATAGATGGTTCGTGTGGGTCCGATCAGCAGAACCCAACGAACAGACGAGGGTGTGGAAATGGAGAGGTAGAAATGACCTCCAGAGACTTGCTTCAGAGAATGCAGTCTGAATTTATTAGGGGTGGCATGAGTATATATAGAGTAGAAAGGAGAGTCCCAAAACCATGTACGAGCTCACCTATCTGATTATCGCAGGGAGAGAGCAATATGATTTTGCATGGAATCGCGGCCGGTATGAGACAGGGTGAGGAAGAGACCATGTAGGCAGACATGCACAGGACAGTTATGCCTGGGAGAGTCACAGAGCAACCAGGGATTCCTGGGAGCTGAGTACCCTAAACCCCGGTGTCCTGGATGTGAGCTGAGTATGCTCATGTCCATCCCAACCCTTCTACATGTTGACTAGCATTTACATCTGTTGATATTGTATTGCAGAGTACACTCTTAATTTATGGATTATTTTGTTTTGCTTTTTAAAAATTCCATCTTTATTGCCTAAAATCATAATTTCAGTCTTTGACTTTATGTAAAATCAAGAGTGAAGGAGGAAGAAACTAAAACAATCCTGTTAAAATCTCCTTAACACCCTGTATTCCACCAATTCAGTGCTATCTCATCGAAATCCAAATGACCAGTTTTACAGAAATAGAAACAACAATCTTATTAACCTTAAACAATCAAAAATTTTAATTTGAGATCTAGATCTTTCATCAGTGCATTTAATTTTACATTTTGAATCAGGTATTGTCCATTATTGTATGGTATATATTTAGTTTTTGCTTGAAGTTTCATTTAATTTTAGTAAAATGTCTATGGATCTACTTAAGAAACATCAGTTGAGTGTCTGTCAGTACTTTCAAAACTCTGCTAGTCACAGAATAGTGTAGGGTCTTCATGCGAGTATTTGTTCCCCAAAATAAAAAATAAGTACTCCAAAGACATACGGTCTACTAATGTGTGTATGAAAGTGCATATACAAACAAATATACACAAATTATAACAAAATATAACAAAATCATATCATAAAGTGCAGTATGACTAATATGACTATGTAGAAGTAAATATAAAATTAAGCAAATTGTGATTTTCGAAACCTAACATGTAGTGCATTTGTCTGTTTCTTGGAGGTTCCTAATGAAGCAATTGTTAATCTGTGTATGGGTTTTCCTATATGTGTATTTTTCTAGTTAGACGTTTTAGGTGTATTCTGAACATCTGCATCCTTTTGTTAACTGATCTCATGAAGAAGCTATTCAAATGCTTTACATATCTGTAGAAAACACACATTTAAAATTATAACGTTAAGTCCTCTGTTTTATAGAACTATGTAACGAGGTATGAAATAGATACCAAAGTTAATGTTCTCAAAATTTTGTGGTTGAGAATAATATTGATATGATTTTTATTTTTTATACTAATGATAGGTGAGTTATTTGTAAAACTAATAGAGTTCCCTGATTTCTCTACAATTTAGAGTAATAAATACAGAGACAAGTAGAGCATTCAGTATGTATTCAGCATACATAATATATCTAAGAAAATTATAAATACATACTGAATTTTAATGAGCTACTAAAGCTATCTAGAACTTAAAACATTCATCCATTCAAATTCACACATTAAAGAAAACAAACAATACTTGGCCAATCAATAACAAAATGACACAAAAGCAGAGAGGCATTAAGACAAAATGAGGAGCATTTTTTATGAGGAATAATATTCTCACAATAAATTATAATATTTTCACATCCTGGAAGAATTCATTCTTAGAATAAGGTGGCTAATGAAAAATGATAATAGTGAGAATTTTCTCCATGTATTTATGTGATAAATACTTGAAAGAATAGATATACTTAACTTGATTCTCACTGTTCACATGTATTCAACACTTCCCATAGTATCCTACTAAAACGTTCAGATTTGTGTTTTATGTGTCATTTAAAAAGTAAATTTAAGTACTCAAGTTCATTATAAATACTATTTATTGCATATGTATATTAATAAAAATGGTGGGAAAAATAAAACAAAAATAATAATGGCAATTTACGGGGATATATTTGCATAGATATCCTTATGACTCTAGTTCATGGCATGAATCTTAGTTATAAAAGTTACTTTATTCACAAAATTTGCTATGATATTATTTTAATAACTTTCTCATGTTGGGGCACAATACCTGACATCCACCTATAATGTAAGGAAGGAAAGGATTATTTTAGCTCTTAGTTTCAGGAGGTCTCTGTCTCTTCGGAGTGCCCATTGGAGGGCCTAGCTGGTGTTCACAGCCTAACCAGAGAGGTACAGAGAGCAAAGGTGGAGTTTGCAAGTCATTAGCATCATTCCAGGTCACACCTCAGTAATCAGCCTCTTCTGGTCAACCCCACTACCACCTCTTAGCAGCACGGAAATCAATGGATTAAACCTCATGATTGAATCAACCTGACTCATGAGGCTCTTGGGGGTTGTTCCAGATGCAAGCTGTAACAGACATACAGCTTTTTGAAGGTAGACTGTAGAACAATATGAGATTACGTGATAATGCGGAACAGATACTCCTTTTTGGAGCAGAAGACAAGATTGAAATTTTGATACTTATGATTGTTAATATAAACAAACAAAAACTCATTAAGGTTTCTGAGTAAGTTTTGCCATTTAGAAATTGTGTAATAATATTCCTGCTTTAGTCATGTAGAGTGATTAATGTAATTGTAAATGATTTAGCACATTATAATACAAAAACTACACATAGAAACTTTTGCTAGCAGTTTAAAAAATCTATTCTCTTTTCACAAGCATAATCACAAAAAACCACTATAGTATTTAACTTAAGTGAAAAGTAAATTTTAATGTTGTTAGAACTATCAGAATAAAGGATGGTTCTTATTAATATACTCATATACTGTACTAGTTCACTTGGCTTCTAAAACAAAACACTACAAAGCATGTGACTTATAAACAACACTAATTTATGTCTCATAGTTGTGTAGGTTAACATTTCAAGTTGAAGGCAATGCTGATCGGATGCATTGTCTAGTTCTGGAAACGACAGAGATCATTGGTTGTGACTTCACATGAGATCTCCCTGGGCTCTTTGCCAATCTTATTTGCAAGGGCTTCCGTCTTTTCTACTCATATAAACTCATACAGATACCACTTTCTAATTCCATTTCAACATATGTGCAATGGATGAGGCACATCAAGTTACCAAAATTACACTTAGCGTGTCCTGGGAGACAGACAAGAAACATTCCAAAAAGGAAGCAATGTGTGTAAAATCGGAATAGTAAGACAACTGCTGAGTTTACTTGAAGTTATAGAAATAAATTTTTAACAGGGTAAGCACACAACATATGCTGTTATCACTGCAATTTGTTCTTTGGATGGGCTGACGCAGGGGTTGTAGGTTGTAACATCACTTTTACTATGATGATTTCAGTTGTTCATTTTCAAACTATTTATAAGATTTTTAAGTAGTCATGCCATATGACTTTATCAACTATATTTCCAAATATCTGCCAATACATAGTGAAGATTTGAACCCTACTTATTTTTAGTTTTGTTAAATATGAGTACTTCATTTATTCTTCTTGTTTGTGGAAGTCATCATTATTTAAGGTCTTCTGTTCTTTGAGCTTGAATTCATGAGATGCAAAGAAGTGTAAGAAATATGCTGAATACAGGAAGTAGTGGCAATCAATCACTGTTTCCTTAACAGTTGCAGAAAATCAGGCTTCATTCTAATTTGGAGCAGTAGCCTCAAAACTTCCCTAATCCAGCCGTGTTCTGAATAACAGGCTTTGTTAAATTCTTTATGGACTCACAGACTAGCCTCAGAGTAATTAGTCTAATTGGTTGTTTTAAAATATTTGTGAGCCATTTGTGACTTTACACATTTATATGACAGATTTATTTTCATAATGCTCCCAGTTGAAAAACAATTAGGTTGCATATATAAAAATTAAAGCATCACTTTTCAATAATGTCAAGGAGGCAACACATATCAAACAATGGCAGAGTTCACGACGATGCTATTTGAGTGATTGGAGTAATATGTTACTAATGAATACTGGCGACCCTGGGGAAAGAAATTAGCTAGGCTTAGACAGAGCAGCTGATTAGTAGACATGAATTAATAGCATGAATGATGTTTTGATATTCAAGAGGTCTAGTAAATATCATTAGAGGGATGATTGACTTGTTATCAGCCACGAGCATTAATGTTTTCCAAATTGCAGGTAAAGGTCAAAAAGAATCATTTAGGTTGATTCATATTATGAATTAAAAGGTTTTGTAGCTTTTAAAAGTCTCCCTATTTCATATCATTCTTGTGAAAGTTGAGACAAATATGATACTTGTTAAAATAGAAGATCCTCTAACACTCATTTCTTCAGAATTCTTGGCTTTTTTGTATATTTTTCCTAGATGAAACATGTCTACTTTGCTATTTTAAAATCATTTTCAAGAGGTATGAAGTCAAGCAAAAAGAATAAAACCTTAAATAATATGACAATGGTTTTCCTGGAGAAAGATTTATAATTTGGAAATAGACTTGTTACCCCTTTTTAATTTGAAAAGTTTTCAAGTACAGACTAAATGATATAAGTCATTTTATAAAACATTGTTTTTTTCAAAAGTAAGGGGTTATTAACGAACTGATTTTTTTCTAAGTTTGTTTTCTAGCAAGACGCTTTGAAGTTAAACATTTCATAGTTTATTCTCAGATAAGGTGAATAATTGTGCAAAATTTGATCAATACTTTTCAATTTGACATTGTTTGAGTGCCAGAAGGATGTTTCTTAAAAAAAAAAAAAAACAAAACAAAACAAAAAAAAACCAACTCTCTGGTAAGCTTATTACAAACAAGGATGATGCCTTTGGTAAAGTTGTGTCTTTCATAAAATAATTTTTATTGAGTAGTCAATTATTGTCAAAGTGATGAAATTCCTAGTAGAATAAGTAACTCATTTAGCTCTTTAACATTTCGATACAATTTTTTCAACTTTTATATTGGGTAATATTTTTTTTAAAGTCTACTTTGAAGTTTCTAAACCCAGCAATGATAAGAAAAGTCGTGTCACATTAAACATCCAACAGATTAAAACTTTAAACAATAGGGGACAAGGATAAAGAAATTGGAAAGTGTGAAACAAGTTTAATTTGTAAAATATCCCACCACAGAACTGAAGAAAATCACGCTATTGTGGTGATAATGGCATTTTATTTTACCTTTCCTAAGAGACACTATTATATTCTGTGCGGTATGAAATGGCTAAAATCTCAAAAGTTATAGAAAGTAATACAGATGCAATTCATGTTGTCCAAGAGCCACTAATTAAGAAAGGGAACTCTATAAAAAGATAAAAAGGGAAAACCCAAGTGGACCAACCCAAATCTGCATATGCAGTCTAATATTTAGCTAAACATTGAACTGACTTTAGCAAGTGGATGTTGAATTACCCCTAAGACTGCAAAGATGAATTGGAGAGAACTCAATAAAGATTTCAATAGCGTCTCAAAACAGAAGAGATATAGTTTGTAAATTAGAATCCTCATCAAGTTCAGAGGAATGAATACTTTGCCTACTTATCAGTGACACTTTGTGTTCATAAGCTAATCTCTGCAGGTCCAAAATGATCATCTAAGAGTTTGCCTGACACATACACGAGTAGCCTGACATGATGCACTGGAGAGTCCAGAAAACAAAGACTGACTGGAAGTAGATAAACATATATTTATATGCATATTATTGAGAAAACAATAACTACATCATTTAAGATTTATATTCTTTAATTTTGTTAAAATTAGTAAATTGCTTTTAATACTGTAAGGTAGCATCTTATGTCACTTATATGAAGGTCAAAACGAAGAAATATGAGGGCTAGAGAAATGGCTCAGTGGTTAAAGAGCTTGCCTAGCAAGCTGTAAGTCAAGCGCTAATTACCCACATTCAATTCCCCAGCACCACCTATGCTGGGTGGTGGCTCATGCCTGTAATCTCAGCACTCAGGAGGCTGAGGCACGAAGATTGCCCTGAGTCCAAGACCAGCCTTGGCTCCATAGTGAGTTCAGGACCAGCCTTGGCTGCAGAGAGATACCCTGTCTCAAAAAAAAAAAAAAAATGCAGAACGAATTATAATGGTAAAATCTCCCTAGATAATAGATAATAGAAGACATTTGAGGCTGTGGGGATTATTCCAAGATATATCTCTGAGGTTTTCTTCTCTGTTGTACTTCAATTAAGCTTTTCTAAGACTCAAAAATCTAAAAGGGAAATCATGTTTAGCCTGGTTTATATACAATTGGTTGATGTGTGAACAAAAAGAAATACTTTTCCCTGCTCATTGTCTCTAAAGGATATGTGTTTAAGATACTAAAACCTTCTTTGACTGTTAAACAAACAATAGAAATGAAGACATCATAAAAATCAAGTGAAACCTTTTGGGTAAGTGCCTAATACACTGATTTTGCACTTAACAGAAAAATTCAGTTTCTCTTGGTGCTTTCTGTATTCCTCTTGCTAATAATATTTTGTGAGTTTACACTTCAAAAAAAAACAAGCAGACTGAAACATGTAACTGTGCCTTTCAGTTTACTTCCGATGTGAGGTGAATACAAATATTTCACTCCCTTCAAGCATTGTGAAAAATTGGTCATTGAAAACACTGAGTATGTTGGTGGTGTGCTGCCTGGAACCAACGCTTCATTCATCCTACTTTTCTTTAAATTGAATTTCAACTCAGAGAAGAAAAAAATGGGAAAAAAGAAGGAAATCAGTGAAAGCAATAAAAGTGTGAGGAACATACATATAAATCTGTCTCCTTACGTTCTGCTACAAACTATCAGAAATCAGCTTGATTTTTTTTCTTGAAACTAAGGATTTGTGGAGAAGTTAAAAAAACTGTATGTTTACTTGTTTTCTTGAAATATAATTTTATTTTTGATTAAAAGTCACATGTACACATTAGCTATCTCAGAATTATGTTTTAGATAGAAAATTAAATTGGATTCACTTTCATATTTAAGACAAACAAGCATCCCAAGTCAGCACTCAAAAGGAGTTTTATCTTTTGAAATATATAATTGAGTATTTTGATATTATGTGATTATTTGATTCACTTAACTGCTCCATAATTTTTGTGCTTCCTGTCTTTGGAGAACATAATTAATATTGGTGCTTTTAAAAACATATATATATATATATATATATATATATATATATATGAGTCCAGTAGGTATGGTGGAGAGTGAATTTTAAGAACTTTCTCTTAGCTTGTGTCAAAGCAGGTAGAGCAGTTTTTATAGTCGAGCCCATGAGCACGTGTTCTTTACTATGTAGACTGACAAAGGGTTAAGTGCATCTGGGATGTACTTCTTAGGGAGAGTTTTGTGTATTTGTTCAAAGTAACTTAGCAGTAACCAGGTGATTTGTGGTAGCAGCTGTAGTCTACAGCCCAGCCTCAGTGGCTTCTAGGGTGTCTTCGGTAGCATCTAAGGTGTCTGCCCACTCACCCTACCTCCTCTGTAATGGTGCCCAGTGCATCACAAATGACTGAGGAGTGCCGTAGGCCTTTCTTGCTAGTCTGGATTTGTGGCTTCTGGTTCACATGGGGTCGATGTACAGCTTCTTGCTTTGTGCACCTCATGGTGAAACTGAAATAACAATGCAACATGCCCTCTTCATGCTGTAGAAGCTTCTGAGCTGTCCCAGGTGGGCTCAGTCTCAGCCTGGATGAGTCTAGATAGTGCTTTCAAAGCCATGGCCAATGACTGAGCCAAAGAAACTCTGTGACCTCAGGAGGAGAGACAGATCAAGTCGTTAAGTTCTATACTTCAAAGGGGTTCATGAGGACAGAATCCTCTGACTGCTGTCCTTTCACTTGGGCTCTGCTCTCAGGAGCACTGCCTTTCCTTCTATTTATTGAAGGCAAAATCTCCAGCATTCTCCATTCTTTCCGTCGTAGCCCGAGCTTCCCATTGATCAGTTCTGCCCACTCTCCGGTTCCACACTTTCTTCATGCAAGACTGTCTTGTGCCATTTTCCACCTAGTAAATGCAATAGAGATTCACAAATTGTGATTACTCCAAGCCTTCCCATCTCTGGAGGGAGGAGAGTGGTCCTGAATAATAGGATCCATTTCAAGATGACATCTATTTATAGCCCTTTGAGAACATCTCAAGTTAAATGTAAAGTTATTGCGCAAATGGAGTCAGGTTCAGACCAAACAATAAAGCTTGATAAACAGTTTTGTGGATTTTTTCCCCACAGACAGGACAGCTGGCCAGCTTGCAATGCCAGAGGTTGATTGTCCAGAATTCTTGCATTGCTGCATCAGATTCTCTGCCCCCATTAAGGGAGTAGAAATTGAATTTATGAATTGTTTTCTACCTTTCTCTGCATCGCTTCTCCCATTTCCGCTTTGTTCAGGTTTCCTTTTCTGCTCTATCGGTTCCCAGACGATCTCCTCACTTTCACTGTACAACACGTATTTTTTGTTTTGTTTAGCTTATGATTCACAACTACAGAGTCTCCCAAATGTTACTCACATCTCACGATTTTTGTACCTCTACCAAAATATTCTAATAATTTTATTTTGTTTCATATCCAGTGTTTTACAACTGTTTTTAATATTAACCTTTCTTGTTTCTGCTTTCTCTATGTCAAATTATTAGAAATGCTTCTTTGTCTTTGAATGTTGTGTAAGTTTTCCTGTTCCTGTAAAATCTACTTAAAAAGACAAAGAAATAGTTTAGAATTTTAGAAGTTTCCGTCCACGAGCACTTGAATCCCTTGTTTCTTGATCTGCGGTGAGCCAGGTGCATCAGAGTTTGTACAGAATCTGAGTTAGAGTAGCACTGCGCACTGCATGGTAACGGGCAGCGAAGGCAAAGAGGAGGGTGGGACTGAGGACAAAACACAACTTTCAAGTTCACACCTCCAGTACCTTCCTTCCTCCAACTAGGCCCTACATGGGGAGCTTCCACAACTCCTGCATCCTGCTAGGCTGCGAATCGTCATGAATTAATCTCTCATAATCCCTTTAGCACTCAAAGTCGCACCTTTAACCACTGTTACATTTTAGATAAGTGTTCAACACGTGAGACTAACAGAGTATTTCAAATTTAAACCCTAATATGTACAAGTAAAATTATAAACAAGAAACAAATGAGATTCAAACCATCGCCAGCAATGTCCTCTCACTCTTTTTAGTGTTGTAATGAGTTCATCAGTTCTTCACCGTCCATTGTCTTCAAGTTGAAAAGAAAATTATGACATGTTCGTTTTAATCTTCCTGCCTTTCACAGTTTTTATTTAATGTTTTTCTATTTCAGTCTTTTTCAGTCTTATGCTTTTTCCTGTTCAATTATATCTTTCTGCACTAATGGTTATTTCACTAATAATTAGCACAAAATGAAATTAAGTCAGCAAAGAAAGAGTTTGAACTCAGAAGTAAAGCTGTGTGTTGCATATACATTTTATATTAAGGATTATAGCAGTAAGTATTCGACAGTTTATATTTCAATAGTAATTTATAAATCAATAATGATAATATGAATTGATGTTATTTAGAAGTCAATCCAGTAACATGTTTGTTGGCCATAGAAGTGCTTATTCAATGTTACTGCACAGTTTTCATAAATGTATATTCATAATGAATAATTTCATAGGAAAAAGTTAAGTATCTGAAATAATATATCCATATTATTTATAATATATAATATAAAAACAATTGAAACAGTTTATTTTGAACTCATTAAATTGAAAAGAAATAACATATTTGTTATCACATATTTGTTATTGCAGTAGTTGTGCTTATTGTGAAAGCTTTAAATATGAGAGGCAACAGTGTAAAATAAATACTAATATTAAAATATTTCAAATATTAATTTATAAGTATACAAATTAGAAAAAAATAATATCAAAGTACTCTCTTTTAGGTAATGTGATTGTAAATATTTTGATTCTTCTTTTAATCTGTCAATGAACATATTAAAGCACATATGTAGGAAGTGAATTGGAAAATAGTATAGCTACCATTGCTTTTTCTCTAGGATCAAAATAAATTTCTGTATTATCTGTAGTAATATTGGCAAAATACTACTGAGTTTGCAATTAAAATATGTTTATTAATATGGTTTTAGTTACAGAGGAAAATATCTGGCATGTGTCACTCAAAGGAGGAAAGGTTTGTTTTGGCCGCAGTTTTATAGATTGCATCCATGGTTGTCTAGATGTCTCTAAGTTAGAAACTTCATGACAGGAAGGAATGGAGGAGGAAAACCTCTTATCTCACTGCAGCCAGGAAGTACAGAGACAGCAACAGTGCCAGAGAAGAAGGGAGTAGGAAGAGGACATGTTATTCGAAGGTGTACCTACCAATACCAGTCCCGCTGCTGGGACCTTTTTCTTCCTAATGGGACCCACTTCCTCACAGTCAATTAAGCTGTGAACTCACCAACACATTAATCCCTTAATGAGGTTAGTGCCTTCGTGATCAAGTAAACCTCTTGAGGCTCCATTTCTGGAAATTGCTGCATTGCAGATCAAGCTCTCGATACATGCATCTTCACAGGACAGCTCGTATTTTAACCATAACATACAGTGATCATTGAAGGTGAGGAAGACCATTAAACTTGACTTCCCTTTATTAAGGGGAATAAATCTGGAAATCTTTCCAGTACACAGCCTACTAACAGCTAGTCAGGCACCACAAATGTCATTAGGGCATCGATTGTTTTAGTTTTTACCAAAAAATGTGCACATCTTTTTGCTTGCATGAAGACACAGTTTTATTTTACATTCATTTGCAAGTGAAACAGGTATGTTAAAACTTGTGTGTGGCTCAATGGGTGTTTTGTTTGATTTTGATTGATCTGAGGACTCTTTAAAAACAATTTTATAATCAGATTAAAGACAACATCAGAAAAACAGAAGCGCCATATGAAGGCCAAGTTTGAATGAATCAAGGGTCATTTTTGCTTCCTAGAAAATAGTTATAGATTTTCTAATTTCATGAAACTTTAGTATATAAGTGAGAAAATATGTCAATTGACTTTGAGAATTTATATCACTATATATCACTAGGCATATCTAACCCTGTGGGTTTTTTTTTTGTCTCTTCCTCTATCGTGTGTGTGCGTGTGTGTGCGTGTGCGTGTGTGTGTGTGTGTGTGTGTGTAGGTTGTGTACTTGTTGGGAAAAGGGAAACAATATAACAATATCATTGACACCTAACTAAAGATTAGCCATAACTAAACCATATAACATTTGTAGCCTGGCTGGTCTTCTAAAAAAAAAAAAAACCCTGTATCTTTATTGCTAATTAGGATTAAAAACTCAGTTGGTATTTCAGAGATACAATAATTTTACCTACATACGAAGTTATTTTTATTTCTCTGCTAATTTTATTATTCTTAATTGATTTTTCTTATCTAGTTACACAATTTAAAGCTTTGCATACAAAATCATGACTGAGGTAATACATATCCCTTCCTCTTTTCTACCTTAGTGAGCATGCCTATAATGAATTTCCATTACGTAAGATTCTTGTGTCTGGGAATTAGGATATTAAATTATTCTTCAGAGATGATTACCTTATATCTTTCTACTACGAATTTTTATTAGAATTTTGTCTGTGAATTTTTCAGCAGGTGTGGAGATAATTGCATTTCCCTTAGATTTATTAATTTTACATATGTTATTAATATATTTCCTCCTAATAAACTACTATATTCTAGTAATAATTCCTACTTAGTCACAGTCAATTACATGTCTTGTTTGATTCAGTTAATATACTTCTTTGAGTTCTACAGTATACATTTATGAGCAATTTTCTTTCTTTGTATAGTTTTTCATTATAATAAATAGTTTTCATTTCCTCTCAAGGCTCTAGAATAATTTCTTAATATTTGAATTATTTTGTTTTTGGTCATTTCATGTGGCACTCTCATAAACAAAATTATACAATTATTTTTGTGGAATAATATTGATGTAGTTCTTCATTATATCGATGGAAATTATTCTCCTTATACTTCAATTCAAATGAGTTCGATGTTAGTACTTTACATTTCCTGCGAAGATTATGTATGCCCAAATTTAGTCAAAGGAGTATTTTAAAGTACACTCCCAAACACAGCTACATTTATATACATATCTGTATATGTAAAAGTTGATTCTTTGTCTTATTTCAGTAATTATTCCCTCTTTTCTTACTGTAGATGATCATCCTTGCCTTTGTTTCTTATCAAATTAGTATTTATTATTTAATTTGAGATTTCTTTTTGTATATATTAATGAACTTTTGTTTCCGAAGCACTCTTCATTTTGTTATGCATCAGCGTTTATTATTTCCTTTCCAATAGTACCTTCTTATTTATATTACCAGTTTTTACAAGTTTCACTTGTTTTTATTCTTTCAGTTTTACTGATAAAACAATCTAAGTGGATTATCTCTAATTTCTTGCTTTTAAATTTCAAAGTTTGTCCAAGCTAAATTAGTCAGCTTTTCATCATTAGGAGAAAATATCTGACCTATATTATTTAAAGAAGGAATTTATTTGGTTCATGATTTTGGAAGGTATAATCAAAGAGAGGCTGGCTCCCAGGCACAAATGACACAATAGAAGGGCACAGCAAAGCTGGACAAGTATGGCCAGAAAGCAGAGCTGAGAACAACACGAGAGAGGCATGGGCCAGAGAGGAGCTATGGCTCGATGACTCACTCAGACAGACCCAGAAATGTACTTCACTAAACACCCGGGCAGCAGGCAGCTAGTTCTCAATCCAATGAATCTGACAATCTGCTTAACTATCAGATGATATTTAAAAATGTTTCCTACTTTTTTCTTTTTTGTATTTCAGCAACGTTTTATTAGATTGTAACCTCAATATTATTATTATTTTGTTTTGCTTTTGTAGTACTAAGGGTTGCGATGAACTACATTCCAAGCACTTATTTTATTTTTTCAGTTTAAGATAGCATCTTGGTAAGTACCTGCACTAACTCCGTTGAGTTCAAACATGTGACCCTTTGCCTCGACCTTTTAGAATGCTGGAATCACAGGCATGTCATAAGAGCCAGCTAATTTAGTACTCAATTTTCAGTCTGGTGCATTATTTTAATTTTATTTTTTTCAGATTTTAATTATAAAATTTAACAGTACCTTTGTCTTCTAGTTCTACTACTTTTTAAATAATCTATAATCTCATTTGTGTTATTCAACTCAACTAGTGGTTCTTTTGTATTTATTAACTCTCCATATTAAGTATTTTATTGACTTGATTCTTTCTTGAGTATTTTATAATTCACATTTATGAATTTATTCTTCTTTTTCATCATCTATTTTGGGCTATTTCAATTTTTATTTCTTCCTGTGTTTGTTTATTCTTTACTAGCATTTATTCTCCGATTAAAGGTGTTTATTATAATTATCCAAAATTAGTGTTTTTCACCACCTGTTTTTGCTTGAGAGAAAGGAAGGATTTAAGAAGTAAATTATGTAAATTTCTACAGAAAAATATTTTGGTTACAAGGTACTACAAGAATTATAGATTCTTAACTGATTGAACAACATTAAGTAGCTATATTGATTTTTATGTCATAAATGCAAATGTTTTTGGTTATCAGAGTGATTGAATCCATTTGTGTCTCCTAAGAGATGTGTGTCTATCAACTTTCCTTCTGTCACATGCTCTTAATTTTGATATTCAGACTCCCAAATATGGCACTGTGCAAATACCACTTTTTCTTCTGTTTAGTCTAATGAGCTCATGTTGAACATATATTTGTGATCTTGTGTTTAAACTGAAAAAATATTTAGGATACTTGTTTGATTAAAGATAATTTGTGTTATTAAAATATCCCTAATGGGAAGTTAAATTATACTAATTACAAATAAAATCCTAAAGGAATAGATTGCAATTATATTAATAATATTTTACAAAATTCTATTTTTAGGTTAGGTACATTCAAGTGTAGGCAATAATATAAGACACTATTAGGGAGATGGAGGAAAATCTCAGCAGTTAAAGCACTTGCCCAGCAAGTACAAGGCCCTGGGTTTGATTCCCGAGCACTACATAAGCTGGGCATTGTTGCACATATCTGTAATCTCAGCATACAGGAGGCTGAGGCAGAGGATTGCCATGAGTTGGAAACCAGCCTAAGGTCCATAGTGAGTTCATGACCACCCTGGGTTACAGTGCAAGAACATGTCTCTAAAATAGAGAGAGATATTGGCAATTTTTAAAATAATGTGTTTCATATGGATAATACTTTTACACACATTTGACAACCTGATAGCTGCTTTTGAACCTACAGTGAGAAATATAAATGGACAATTTAAGTGGCCTACAACAATTTCATATAATGATAAAAAATGACACACTATCTTAAAGCTAGCCCAAGGCCAGGGGACAGAAGGAGGAAAAGAAGGAGGAAGTTAACGTATTAATCATAGTGGTTCTAAATACCACGGTAGTATTAACAGCAGTCTATATTTCTGAATGTGTGTGGAAATCTTGACCCACGCCCCAAGTTGTTCCAGCTGTATGCAGAAAGTATTTCTAGAATATTATTCTCAATCAGAAACAAGTAATTTGTATTATGGGTTATCTTTCTTTAATAAAACTCTATGCTGTGCTGTCCATCTCATTTATCTGTAGATAGTGTCAATTCAAGGTATACAACTTATATATTCTTTTCTTTATTTTTATCGTAAAAATGCTCCTATTCCTATGTCCAGCTGACAGATTTCTGACTATTATCTAGTGTTTCAGCTGGTAGAAGTGGCCTTGTTCCAAAAGCTAAACTCTTTTATTCTGCCCAGCATCTCTAATAGCTCAATATAATCTTCTATTCTGAAGATTTTTCAGCCTTGAAATTTTTGATTTTTAACTATTATATACATATAGTGTCACTGAGTGTATAGCTTATTGTTGAATCAAGTGTCAGGAAGAGTGTGTTTGTGTGTGTGTTTGTGTGTGTACTCACCCACCTACATTCTTAAGAATATAGTCATTTCATAATGTCCAAATATTCAAGTACTTACTCAGTATTCTATAGTGTGTCTTTGTAAATCCACTCTATCTCATATAAAAGTATACTATTTCTCTTCTATTTTTTTTTCTATGTGGGATATATTTCTTTGGGTCATGTTAATTTATACTAATCCCCTATAATCCTTGCACAAGATCATAAAGTGGCATTTTATATTAATAGCATTTTTACTTATATTTATCTCACTAGACTTTAATTTGGAGACTAAAAGAATAATTTGAAATTTCATTCCTTGCCAATCACTCTGTTCCTGATACAAAGAATGAAAACACTATTTTTTTCTTTAATAAAATTATCTCTAAAGTGTAATTATAACACTGGTGATGTTAAAGATAATTTTCTTTCAAAAGCTTTGAGTAGAAAAATATTGATGTGAATTTAAACATTTCTATCACCTACTTACTTGCACTGGAACCCTTGATTCTAGCCCTTTTTTTTTTTTCTTATATTACAGATCTTTGTTTGTCGTTGACTAAAATTGAACACAGCTAATGACTTAATGACCTTACGTCCTTGATAAGTACTGGTGATTCTGCACTTTTTCTAAGAAGTGGATTACATGGTCTATACAACAAGTACCCATGAGAGTAAGATTAACCACACCTCAAAAGAACTTGGATCAGAAAAGATTGGTTCAATATTAAACAAGTTTTCTGATGAATACTGGTGATATCTAGAATACTGTAGTGTTATTGCTGCATTTAAAAAATTTCTACAAAATTCACATTGTTGTAGGCCATTAAAGTGAGAGATAGGCTTTACTTAAATTTTAGACTTTGATGGACACTGGACTATGAGTAACAACATCTAGGAGATACAAGCGAGAAAGGAAGGATATTGGAAAGGGACATTAGATGTGTTTGTGTGTGTGTGTGTGTGTGTGTGTGTGTGTGTGTGTGTGTGTGTGTCTGTTTGTGTGTGTGTGTGTGTGTGTAGAGTTTTTGGTAAGCCCTCATTGGTGTGTGTGGAGTTTTTGGTAAGACCTTTGTTGGCAACAGGGCTGCTAAGAGAAAGATTTACACCTAAAAAGGGTGTAGAGGTGTTATTCACAGAGCAACCTCCATTTTGCTTTCTGAACCATGTTTGTTCTACTAAAATATTGCATAGTGTGAAGTTTTAGTTGTGCTTCCAGAATAAAAAGTAGAAGCATTCCAGAAATAAGCAGTCTAAGGAGAAAATTATTTGTAAAAGAGAAAGCTGGGCTCTGATTGTGTTAAGGTGGCAGAATTATCCTTTTCAGAGTAACAATAAAAATAGTATAAACAATAATTTTGCTAAAACAGCTTACTTTTTCCTAAAAAAGTGTAATTTAATTTCAATCAGACCTAATTTAAATCATGGGTATATTATAATATTTTGAGAATTTTTTTTTGTTTGTGAAGATGTTGGGAGAAGGAAGCTTATTTATTCTTTCAACTGAAACACTGTGGTAAAAACAAAAACAAAAAAGTCTAAATAGACTATTGATAAAATCTTCTTCCTGACCATGGACAATAATTTAGTTTACCATCCAATAACTCTGAAAAGGAACAGAAAGGTTAGAATGAATGTCATTACCTACTTGAACAGAGATATCTTATTTTTAAAAATAATTACTTTGGCTAAAAGTTGTGAAAGTATGTTTCTGTCTTTTTTTAAATGAAGACAATTACAAATATTTTATTTGATATAATTTTTTGTGACCCAGAAATAATGGGTTCAAAAATAACCCTATGCCAGGATTTTTTTGTAAACTACATCTAACTGATAAGGTCATTTTTATCCCGGGACAGACTAACCATCTGGACCAAATATGTATCATTTTTTCTTACTCATTCTTTGCGACTATTATATGGAATTGAATGCAAATGCGTGCCACTTGTGACACTGTGCATTATGAGAAATGTTTATACAGGAAAATCTTGGATACATTGCAGTTTGTTCTAGACCTTGCCAAAGATTGAATATCGTAATTAAGTCACATAATTGATTTTTAAAAATTTTCTCATTACATATAAAATTCATGCTTAGATACTACACAGCAGCCTTCAGAGTGAACACTTTTACCTGTTCGCCTTCCCGGCCGTCATCAGCTGAGCTGTTTTCCTGGATTATTCCCTTTCATCATCATATTTCTGCCTTGAAGCCAGATGAGCATGGAGTGCATCCCCTGAAACACAAACCAAACTGAGTCTCTTCGTCTTCAGGTTGCAGGTGTCAGGTATTCTACTGGGCGATTGAAAGTTGACTGACACAGTGTACAAATCTTAATGTAAGAGAGCTTTGTTGAAAAAAGAAAGAAAGAAAGAAAGAAAGAAAGAAAGAAAGAAAGAAAGAAAGAAACCTCCAAGCATCATTTTTTTCCCAGTGGAGTGTGGTACCTCGATGTTGATGGTTTCTGACTCCTTGAGACACATTCCGGAGAATGTATGCTGTGTAGGCGTCATGAAGTAACATTAACGCCACTGCGCATCTCCATCAGAACTTTTGGTGATTTTATATACAATAAATTAGCAGTAATATGTTAAATCTTTTTTGTTCTAAGAACTAAGTCTCAACAGGGCACTTAGGGTCCTCTGTAAACTGTGTGTTATAGGTTAGATCTAAAATGTTTCCTGGAAGTTTTATGTGTTCAAGAGGTAGAAGTTATTCTTCTCTTTTTTCAAAACATAGCGTTTAGTGCTTTTCCCATTTTATTGATGCGTATAAGTTCAAAATATAAATTTACATTGATCTTGAGCATTTTGTGCACATACACATGATGGCAAATTTATAAGACCTTCCCGTCTCTCCTTTTGGTCCTCTGCCAACCCTCAGTCTCTCATTTTCACTTTGTCTTTCGTCTTAAGTTCCATAGGTGTTGTGGTCTGGGACTCTCATATCAGAGAGGCCATTCAATGCTTCACCTTCTGCTTCTGACTCACTTCACTAAGCATGATGTTCTCTAGTCTCTTGGTGTTATCGTAGCAGTATAGTAAAAATGTGAGTAATTCCTACAAACTGTTGACTTTAAGTGAAGAAGATTATTTTTTATTTCGTATGTGGACTTGATTCAATCTCTTGAAAGATCTTCGGAAAAGAATGGAGGTTTCACGTATGAAGAAAGAATGCTGCTTGTGTATTACAGCATCAGCTTCTCTCAAGGAGTATCGTCCACCTGTCTCGGCTGCTCTTCCTGACAACATGGCCAAGCAAGTTCAGGCAATCCGGATCAGACTCCAGAATCACATAGTTACACAGCGTAAGTCAATTCGTGCTTCCCCCTCCGTTTTATAATGGTTCTTTATTCTAGTAGAATCTTGACTAAGAATGTAATACACCTATTAAGAATCATTTACATATTTTTACAAATAGACATTTATTAGTCTGTTCATCATTTGTTTGAAACTTTGCTTTCAAATTATTTGTTTTTAAAACTTCATAATTATAAAAATACAACTTGTGTTTAAAACTTTGTAATGTAAAACTTTATAATTTTGCTTTCTTCTTTTCTAAATCCCATTATAATCACATTGCATTTTACGATCCCAAAGTAATGGAAGCATGACAAGTTTATTTAGTTAGAAACAGGCATATCTGAGCATGAGTGCTGAATCAGGAATGACTACACTGTACCAAATGGACGGCCAGTGAGGGAAAGTCAGTGAGCTCACTTCTGAGGTGTGTTCGGAGCTAGTTCCAGCTGCAAAGATGACTCCTTCCTGCAGAGGTCTTAGCGTAAAGAATGATCTTTTTTGTGACAGATATAAACAAGAAAATGGGTAAATAAAAAGAAACAACATGAGCAAAACAAATAATTACAGTCAATATTGACACGTAATTTAAAAACTATCCTAAAGATTGAATATTTGCAATGAAATAATCAGTATTGCTTTTAAAAATGTCAATATTGATCTCATATAGGCTATAAGTGGCATGTCTGGATATGTCTGTTAAAAACAAACACACTTATAGTTGACTACTGGCTATTTTAAAATTTTTAAAATGTATATAATTCATTTATGAATTTAATATATTAATACATATTAAATAAGTATATGCATGCACTTTTATAACTTTCTTTCTTTCTTTCTTTTTTGTTTTTGAAGCTCTACAGCCCCGTCTTGTACTGAACTCATTATGGAGCCCAAGCTATCCTTGAACTTGGCAATCCTCCTGCCTCAGCCTTCCAAATGCTGAGATAACAGTCATGCACCACCATGCCTCGGTTTATGTGGTGCTGGAGAATCGAACCCAGGTCCTTCCTTTTGCGAGGCAAGCAACCGCTTTAACTGCTGTGCCACTCCCTCAGCTGTAATACTGTACTGTATTCATCTTCAAGTGCTTCAAGTGTTTTGTTGGAATTATAAATGAGTAGCCAAAAGTTCCTTAGATTTGCAAATATAAAAAAAAATCAGCCATTCATGAAAAATTTCAGTAGCTTTTAATAGCTTCTACAGAGGGAGAAGTTTTATACCATTTATTCTATATCCATATTTTATTATGATTGGAGCATATGTTATTCGTATTAGAAATTAACTCAAATATATATGATTAAAGTGTGCTCATTATTCTCATTTACCTTTAGGGTTATAAAGGTGTTTTGTGCAATATTGACACAGAAGGTAGTTGAGGGATGTCTCAGTGTCAAATACTTCAGAGCATAGTTTCCTTAAGATACTTGAGACTTCTGGATAAATTTGCTCACACACACTTCAACCGTCGCTTAAAATTGTTCTATCTTACAATGTAAAACAGTAAAACCATGCCATCATTATCTGCTGAGATAAGTATTTGCTCTGAAATAGAATGTTTTAGCTTTGGCTAATTCATCATTCTTGATTAATTATAATATTTTCCACAATTTCATTTTGTTTAAGGTACACTCAAGATAGTATTGTTTTAAGGTCAAATTAAATATTGAATTACATGAATTACAAAACCTGTTCGTCTCCCTTTTATGAATATATTTAGAGTTTCTTTTACGGTGACAGGCTTCAGTATCCATTGGACTGGATTAAGAGACTTTGGGGGCAGTGACTGGATCACGACCGTGCAGCATTCAGCAGCGAATAAATCCACAGACCTATTGCTCTTGTGGAGTTTCCTTCCTTCCCAAATTAACTATTAGCTAATTCTCGCACATATGGAACATAATCTTGCTTTGAGGATTTGCTCGGGTCGTTTCTCCTACATTGTACACACAAATTCTCAAATACATTAACACCTGCTTCACCTCATACTCAAATTCTCTCCAAATATCAAACAAACCCAATATCATTTGATATGGGATCTCATGGGTAAAAGACAACTATCTCCATCTCTTTGTTTACCATACTGTTTTCAAATTTTGTATAGTACTTGAAACCTGTAGTTGATATTTTTTATAAACTTTTGTATTTTATATACAATATGATACTTGACAACACAAATGAATGGCTACACATCTACTTTAGATTTATCATTATATATATATATATATATATATATATATATATATATATATGTGTGTGTGTGTGTGTATATGCAACTTTACTCTGAAACAATGTTTATTCATGCCCAGAGCAGCCGCCTGCACCGTGTGTTTATGTCATCTCTTTACTGCATCATTTGCTCTTGCGTTTAACTAAATTTCATGGTTAATCATAGTCCCTGTGGTACAAATACCGCTAGGAATGCTGCCCGTAAGGGACCACACTGAGAGAACTGAACATGAAATCAAAGGTGATGAAGGACTAAGAAGGTGAAATTCAACACTCGTGCTTGTTCACAGTCAGGCAGGCCCCAGTCATCAAAGTGATGATATAGACCAACAAGAAATTAATAAAACTCTTACAGGGTCGGTGAGTCTAACATTCATGAGGCGCTTATATCAGATGTAGAAAATGTGCTATGATTCGGACTGATGACCAGGCACAGAGGCCTATTGCTCCTCGCCCCATGATGACCCCAGCCAATGACACACATTTTGCTTCTGGTGGTGAAATACAATTCTAGACCTAATTCTGATGTTGAATTTGCTGCTATTCAAGTGTTGGGTAATTCAAATAAGTCAAGAATTTTTATTTACTAGATAATGCAAAGCTGAGTGATGACTCTCTGAGTGCTGAGGTGAAGGCAGTTAAACACTTTTGGAAACAATAAATATGTTGATTGTAAAGCAAAATAACTCAGCATAGAGAAACTTTTATGTAAATGTACCAGCCCCAATTTAAAATAGACCGATGGAAAAACTTTCACCTGTAAAAAGGACAAGTAAATACCAGACTTCATGTCCTTTAAAGACAAGAGTTTTGCTTGGGAGAAATGTTGCAAGCTACAAATTGGAACTGTTTGTCACGTGACACAGCGAGAATCTTAAAGTGTCAAAGAATATAAAAATGCGTACTACCTTGTTACTGTAGGATAGATAAAGCAAATGGGTGATGCTTCCAAGGTGCCATTTTGAATTATTTTGCCAGAAAAGTGGGGCAGTCCTCTTTAGAGACTAGAATACATTTTAAAATTTTGCTCACCTCTGTTGATGGAAGTGCATTCTGTGACGTTTGCGCAATGACAAAATTGATTAATAATAAATTTCTCCAGATATGTTTCCTTGTTAAGAGTACATGACTCTATAGCCAAAATATTAATGAACAATGAAAAAATATTCATGGAGAAGAACTGTCTTTCCTATACGTGGTGCTATAATAATTAACTATTCAGAACTGTTCTGTGTCAGAGATTTGTCCTTTCATCCTTAATGTATTTACATGTTGATTAACTTATTTTTTCAGTATATACTTATGGTATCTATCTATCTATCTATCTATCTATCTTTCTATGCATTTACTTAGGGATTTTTGAGTTACCCAGTTCAATATTATGCTATTTTGATGTTCAAACATTTCCAGATTAAGTCAGCAGGACCTCTCTTATTTGACATCTGTTTTATTGATATACAACATTCAGATGTGTATATATCTGTGTAGGTGTGTGTGTGTGTTTGTGTGTGTGTGTGTGTGTGTGTGTGTGTGTGTGTGTGTGTGTGTGAAAATATAAATTCAAGCAATTTAAATGAAGATAATAAGTGTACAAGGTGATAAAATATTGAATTGAGTTAGGTGATTTTAATATGAAATCATTTATTAAAATGAAGTAGTACATAGATCAATAGTTACTCTCAGCACAAGCTCATTCTGCTCAAAAGTATATGGATGTTCACTGGTGTTCTCATTTCAGAAATCTGTAAGTCACCTAGATTTTATTTGATTTTATCACTTCTGCAGATCCAAAACATGCATTGAGAAATTGTCATTTAGATTAATCTTAGGAATGATTGGTGACTATTGGAAATACAAATTTAAACTGATGTACACAATCTATTTTTTAAACTAAATGAATGTGAAGAAGAAAGATTAATTCATCAATACTAACATTTGTACAAAGACTCTTAAATTATTTTTGACATACCATTAAAAATGTAGCTCATGCTATCTTTTAGAAAGCCAAGCATTATTTTTATGTCCTACACATAAACACAAAGAAGGATATAGGAAATAGATGTCATACTATTTAACTAATCTTAAAGTGAAAGATAAGTCCCATGACGTTAATTTATTTCTTTTTGTTCAGTTTCATTTCTTTCTAGATGTATTAATTTCCTATTGTTGCTAAAACAAATTACCATAAATTTAGGAGCTTAGCACACAACTTACTAGCCCAGAGACTGTAGGACAAAAATTGAGTGATAACCCTGGGTACTAGACTTCACAAATCAGGACTTCACAATCAAGGTGTTGCATACACCATCTCACCTGGAGGCAGGGTTTTCTTCCTGCTTATTCAGGTTTTACTAGAATTTAGGTCCTTGATTTCTTGTCTCCAAGGATTTAGGAGTTGCCCTTGAGATCTTCAAAGCCAGCAGAACTATTCTGAAGTGGAGCTCTTATTTGACTTCTTTTGTCCATGACTACTAGAGTTAAACAGCTCACACCGCTAGGTCAGACCTGACTGGATCATATCACTGGTTCAAAAGTGGAACATATTGTATTGTAATCATGAGAGGAGAATTCATTATACTCAGCATGCCTGGGAATACTGAAGCATGAGTACCCACGTCAGCTGTATCCAGAAGACATCTTAAAATTTCTGAATTCAGAATGATGCAGCCTGTTCAAAACACATGATCATGCTTTTTTTCTAAACCATTAAAAACAAATAAAATTAGAAGCAGAGAGTGTAACTCATTGGAAGAACTCTGGTCTATCACCACAAGTCTCAGAGTTCCATCCCCAGCACTGAAACATGCACACAGACACACAGGACAGACAGACAGACACACACACACACCTACACACACTCACTCACACAAATGTACCACTAAAACCAATAATGACTGAAAAGTGAACTTGATTACATTTGAGAAAATGTCTACTGAAATTCTACCATGATATTCACTAAAATTTGTAGAAGAGTATACAACTATATCCTTATTAAAGAGCAATACCTAATGGGAATATTTTGGATTTGTATGTTTTAATTAGTAAATGGAGAAGTAGCATGAGTTCTGAGACGAACACATCTTTCTAATGTAAGTATGTAGAAAATAGAATTCCGTTTCCATGAGAAATTTTCATGGATTTCTTTTGGTCATCAAATATCATCATCCATGTTGGATACTATATTGCCCAATACTTGGGAAGAAAAAAGTTAGAAAATATGCTTTCCTCATGACAATTTCTCATATCTTCAGAAAGCACTTTCTATTTTATGGAGACCATAAACCTTTGCCTTAATATTTTCATGATATTTTACAATGAAACAGTTTCTATGAGCCATCAATTTCATATTTTTATTATCACACACTGGCTAGAACACTCCCTCTGCCCTGCTCTCATTCTCTTGCTGCTCTGAGATTATCCTGTTGAAGTAGCTTCAAGTGTGTAATTTGAGAGACTCGCACACAGGAAGAAGTCTATGGGAGCCACCTGGAGCTATTCGGCGTTTTAGCTTCCAGCCCCCCAAAGTGACTTACGGCACACTTACAACCAGGTGTTTACTTTTATTAAATAAATTGAATTAATTATTCATACTAGATAATATTTTATTTGCTTAACAGTAAAGTACACATTATACGGTTTTGTTTCATTAGACAAGACCAGAAAATATAAGCAAGTAATTAAAATAACTTATAAGAAAAATCTAATCACCTTATTAAAAATAATTTACAATCTCAGTAAGTAGGTCAATCCACTTTCCATGAGCGATGTTTTAGTAAAGAAATAAAACAGGTTGTTAAGAATATTCACCACAAAAATAACATTCCTAATCTGGAATCTTTGCTTTGGCATGGACTTTATGAACACAAGGAGGTTCTTATCACTAGATTTTAGTCAATAAAACATAGTGACTGACCCATAGAATCATTGAAAATTGACTAAGATGATACATGTAAATCCACATAAGTGATTTCTGCTGCTGTGTAACAAACTACCAAACAATAAACAAGTTAAAATAGCACACCTTTATCATAAAACCATTTCTGTGGCTCAGAGCCTGTCCAAGGCTCTGCTGACTTCTCTGCTTTAGGTTTTGATTTGGTTGCAATCAAAGGGTGAGCCAGTACTTTGATTTTACCAGAATATCAACTGCAGAAAGACTCCTTCCAGGACCTTTGACTGACCTGGAAGAAATGGTTTCCTTTGGTTATAGGACTGGGATGCTGCCTTCTGTTTGATGGTTACTGCCAGAACTTTGCCTTGTGGGCTTTTCTCCTTGGCCACTCAATTCACGATGGTTTGTTTGTTCCAGGCCACCGAGGAAGATAGGGACCCTTAAAGGACTTTCCATAATTATAGGAGGAGCATCCTCTCCTCTTTTCTTAGACTATTAGTTGAAAATAAATTACAGGTGTTAGGTAGACTCAAAGGGAGAAGATTATTTAACCATGTAAATACTAAGACATAAATCATTGAAAACTGCCCTAGCGTTTGTCTCTCAAAAGCTTTTAATAAGAGATACAGAGTACAGTGACAATAAATATTTGACCAGAATGGCAAGTGTTTATTCATCTTTCCTCTTGTGATTCTTATAGTATCACAAATAAATAGCAAACATTTAACAAATTATTTTTTCAAATGTACAGATGAGTAGAGCAGAGAAAAATGTAAAGATATGACATGAACCACTTCTCAATGAACTGATAGCAAATAGCATATTCGAGAGTGTCAATCCTAGAATTTCTGACTATATAAAAACATTGAATTTATAAAAAATGTACATATGGCAACAGGAATGGTTAGGCTGAAATCTATTAGTCTTTCTGATAAGGTTTAAAAAGATGTATGACTCCACTTTTGATTTCAGAAACAAACATGTTAAATATAATATTTCAAAACATCTGTTCTATGTAGTAATAGTAATCAAGAAACTGGTAACTGATTCGAAGGGGTTATCTATTTATTTTTCCCTTAAGAATAAGTTGAGAGAACTTTACCAGTTTTAGATTTTTGAGACACCTTGTCTGAGGATGAACTTTATTCACGTTTTTAAAATATTTTCATTTTGTTTTCAAGTAAAAGGCATGGTTTTGGGGCTGGGACTTAGCCTGGTAGTTAGGTCATTTGCTTAGCAAGCATGAGGCTCTGGGCTCTGAGTTCCATTACCTGGAACCACATAAATTGTTCGTGGTGGTACAAGCAGCAGGATTTCCATGTGTTTGAGGCCAGCTTGGTTTACAATAATGAGTTAAAACATTATGTGTGTATGTGTGTGTGTGTGTGTGTGTGTGTGTGTGTGTACACATTGTTTCTTTCTTTATCTGCACTTACTTTTTCCTCTCTTTTCTCCCCCCTTACCCCTCCCTGTCATTTTAGTTATAGGGTTTAGACCCTCCCAGGCCTAGCAAAAAGCTGGACAAGAGCTTTAATACTAAGCCACATTCCTACCTATTTTGTTTAATTTTATTTTGTGACACTATCTTACTAAATTGCCCAAACTTGCCTGACACAAAGATTTATGAGGCAAGAGAATCATCAACTTCTGATCATAAATTTATAATCCTCCTGCCTCAGCTTTCTAAATAGCTCAGATTAAACATATGTATCACCATGCCTAGCTGTTATTGTTGCTTCTTTAGTTAACCTCTTAATTAATAATTAATATCTTTCCTATTCAGTATTCTGAAAAGGAAAAATATTCTCTTGAGCCAACATGAAAGATGCATTTATCAGCAGTATTCAAAGCACTCACACAGGTAGCACTGAAGGAGCTAAATAAAAACCTGCTAACACTGATCATTTTTATTCAAAGTTAGGTTCTTTACACTGGCAACGTTAGAAATTTATTGATATTTTTACATGCTGGCCATTTCTTGAAGCAACAAATGAAGTCCTTGGTGCACACCTGTGGTTTCCGTGGTATTCTGATGACTCACTTTCATGAAATACAGTTTTCCCATGGAGACACGGGCAGGGAAGGCATGCCACCATTTCTAAGTCAAAGGCAAAAGTGGTAACACATAATTTTCTGTGCTACAATGTGAGTTGCATACTTGCTAGGGACATGTAACATGCCAGCATGTTTTTATATTTAGAAATGCTGATTTTTAAACCAATGGAAATTATGATACCAATAATTACATTACTAATACTAAGCGTGCATATTTTTATTTTGAGAGGATTTTAGATATATCCTCAAGAGAAGCCTAAAATGTGACAGAACAGAGACATAAATAAATTTGAATTAAAGTTGTACCAATTTTGAATCTTAGTATTGTGAATTAGCGCATTATAGTTCCATGTATTTGGGGGACAAAATGTAATGGCATGATTCATCCATACAATGCAGATTGATTAAATCAATATAATTAACATTTCTGTGAACTCAAAAACTTATGCTTTCTTATTCTCATTTAACTGAAGTTTTCTGTCCATTAACTACCATTTTGCCATTTGTCTCACCTGCTAGCCTCAGGAAATCACTATTTTTCTCTATGCTTTTATGAATTAAATTGTTTATGATTTATATATAAATGAGAAGATCCAGTAATTCTTTTTCTGTACCTTCCTTATTCTTCTGGTATAATGTTCTTCAAATTCATCTATGTTGAGAGAAATGGCCCATCCTTCTTATTAGAATTTGAACCCTGTTGCATTACATTGTTTAATCCGTTCTCCTCTGTTAGTAATTATGTAGGTTGATTTAATTTCTTGGCCTCTGTAAACAGTGGTACCATGAATACGGGAGTGCAGATGTGTTCTCACATATTGTGCTCAAAACTTTTGGGTAAATACAAGTGATATTATTGCATCATATGGTATATATATATATATATATATATATATATATATATATATATATATTGAGACAGGAACTTGGTCTATAGCCCAAGCTATGTAACCGAGGCCAGCCTTGAAATCATGGCAATTCTCCTGCTTCAGCCTTCCATGTGCTAGGAGTATAGGCATGCACTGGGGAAGCCTGCCTTCTTTGGTGCTGATGAATTGAACTCAGGGCATTGCACTTGCTAGGCAAGAACTTTAACATCTGTGCCATTCCTCCAGCTCCTTATTTTTAATACTTTAAGGAGACTCCACATGGAGAAAATCCTTCTGTTGTGTATAATGCAATGAGCTTTACATAAGCATTTCAGTACAATACTTAGGAACTAACGTTAACTTTCATATATTAAGCTGCCTGAAAGTATGGTGATTTGATATAAACAAACTTAATATCTAAATTAGGTATACAAAAATAAAATATAAAGAGTGATTTTACATAGGAAATGGAAAAACGCCTTAACAAATCAAACAGATGGTCTCTCAAATCCATAAATTAAGTTGTGCCATTCAGTGTTAGAAAATTTAACATAATAATTCAGTATAATAATCATGGAAAGAGATGAGCTATCATGTAGTACTATTCTAAAGGTCAGATTACCCGGAAAATAACATATGTGCCTACTGGCTGCTAGGATATCTTATAAGGCTTATTTCTTTTAATAAAATAGATCATGCCAACTCTAACACAGCTAGGTAAAGACTTTAAGAAATAGATTAATTAGCATATGTAGTTAAACATTTAAGTCCTTATTGCATAAAAACTAGTGTGTTTCTAGGAAAAATTCACTTATAACCTATAAAATGAATCTACACACACACACACACACACACACACAGAATGCTAATGCTGTAGGAATGTTGTGTGAACATATAGCATTTTGTCCATTAGAAGAAAAAATGTAACCAAAGTATATCCACCACCTTTGCTTTCAACCTGCTCATATGTGTAGAGTAGGTACCTGTTAAGCTTGACATAATGCTTAGGAAGAAATAGATTCTATGTGTGGTAGTTGGGTTATTTTAATAGATAATAATTTGGTTAAGTAATGGACAAAAAGTCTATATATAAAAGGTAGTAATTTAATGAAAGATAATTTTTAAAAAAAGTCAATAGCTTAGCCATGAAACTAGACTTTAATCATTAAACAAGGCCACAAAGGAGAAGGAATATCGATTCGAGGAAAGGCTCTTTCTTACTAAAATACTCAAAGTGATTCAGAAAATAAAACAGTACAACTTAGTAATCATCCTGATTCATTTGAAGGTTCCAACCAAACTACTACTCTTTTAATGTTAATTAGCACAACCTGTACTTTTTTTTCTTGTCAACTAATTATTTTCAAATTTGTCATGTTTAATTCTCAAATCTTTGAGAAAAGTTTCAGTTGAGGTGAGTTCATATTCATATTGGAGAAAGGGGACTAATGTCTGATAAGTATAGTTTCTGTCTCAGTATATTTTCAAATCTATTTTATCACTAAAAATTCCCATTTAAATTATAACAACCTTAACCATCAGATGTGACCACATATGGTGTTCTAAATGATGCTACTGTGAATTTCTCAAGAAACTGAAAAAAAAAAGTTTGATGGGCTTTTGGTATCACTAAATAGATTTACTATAAAATATATTCTATTCTTTCTTTTCCAATTTGCTAAGGTTTTTCCAACCTTCCTTTCACTTCCTTTCTTTTATTCTCTCTTCCCTCCTTATTTCCTCTTTCTTTCTTTCTTTCTTTCTTTCTTTCTTTCTTTCTTTCTTTCTTTCTTTCTTTCTTTCTTTTTCTTTCTTTCTTGTGCAAGCAACAGTGCATTCACCCAAACAAAAAAGAAAAGAAAAGCCTTTGGCTGAGAAGCCAGGAGAAAATCTAAGCTAGTCTCTGGTAGAGGAAGAAAAAGTACCTAAAAACCAAAAGCACCTGGCTAAGAAGCCAGAAGGGGTCACGAGTGGGTAACCTTCCAACATTTCTTTCTTATACTTGGTGAAGGGACTTGTTCCAGTCTTTCAATTGCATCCCACATTGTGCTAGGTAAAGATCTAGGAACACTGAATCCTGGCTTGGGGCTTTCTCTATAACAAAAAGCTTTTCCTTTTTCAGATTAAGACTGTTCTTCCTCCGGGCACATCATGGTCACTTCTAGCCATGCCTCGCACGATCTTGTTGACATGTATTGTTTAAATCCTGTTGTTCCTTCTACGTACTGTTCGTGTCTTCTCTTAGCTGAGCCTATACTCTCTGTGCAAACTGTATCGAGATCCTTCGTCTCTGGCAAAGTGGCTATTTTTCAAGTGCGAGAAATTTTGAAGAAGACGAGTAGAATCTTGTACAGAAACTACAGAGACTTCGACAAGGAGAAGCCTGCCATCTTTAGGCACTGAAGACGGAAACCAGGATCTTGACATTTCCAAGCCATCTAAATTTAGATTATATTCCCAATTCTGAGATATGAATATCTTTCATAAAAACTTCTGATTTCATTATAACAATTTGCTAAATATTTGAATACATGCTTTTTTGGTAATTTTATACTGTTACATTCAAGTTGTTTACTCAGTCCTTAGTACGTCTTTAAGCTGTAGAATATGAGAATCTTTATTAAAGCCCCCATAATTTTTTATTCTATTCATTAAAGTGGTAATTTTCTGATCTTTGCCTCCAGTTTTTCTTTTATATACTTGCTTTGAAAAAAATTATCTTTATAATCATTACTTGCACATATTTTTGACTAGCAGAGATATTACATAACCTAGTACTCATAACTTTTCTGTGGTTTCTGTCATTAGTAACAAAGCAAATTGTGGTATATGATGCTCCTTGGAGATAAAATAGGTCCCTTCGGTGCTTCTGTTCTTTGTTTTGAGGACAGTGTGCTCCCTCCCACTTCCGTTTCATCAGGGAATGCTGCAGAACTACTCAATCCAGGTTAGAATTTCTCTCTTACATTAATCACGAAATAATAGTTATTTTGACTTTGAATTTTTTTGATAGCTTAATACTGGGAGATGTTTTCTGGCAAATCTCTATAAGAGGCTATTATTTTACCTTGAAAGAAATTTGTCTAGATGATGTGTCAGGTAACTCGTGTCCAAGTTAGAAAACACTACAGAATATACAAAATTAGCAAAGAGAAGTGAGGTGTTATTTGGTTTCAAGAAAGAATTGTACTTTTAAGCCCCTGGGCCTCAGCTTCTAGAAAAATCTTATAATGACTAAAAATTTCCCATTGAATTCTGGAAAAAATCACAGATGTTCTCAGTTTACTACTTGATATAAAGTTTACTATAGCAGTAAATAAAGTGGAAATTTTAAAATCAAAATTGAAAAATAGTCTTGTAATTATGAACTTGTGAAATTACTATTCTGTAGAAAATTTCAAACTTAAACTTTGGACAACACAAAGGTATCTATTGACTTCATCTCTATTTTGTATTATAAGGTTGATCTTATTCAACACTATAAAAAAGGAAAAAAAACTAAAGTTTTAGAATGAAAAATATAAATCTTTTATTATTTACAAGCGCCATTTTTTCACACGGAAATAAAAATAAAACACAAAAAGCCTAACAAAGCACATGACATGTATCAATTACATAGATTATAACAAAATTTGGAAATGTAATTTTAAAAAATATTATTTTTCTGAACAACTGGCATCACAAAATATGTACAAGTACACTAACAGAAGACATGTAAAACTCTTGCCAGGAAAATCAAAAATAATTATTCAAACAAAGATATATGTTACAAAGTAGAAAGTCATATTCCATGGAAGGATGATTAAGTTCAATGATGAACTTAAAAATATTTTTATAAAAATATTTTAAAATATTTTCTTATAAAATAATAAAATTATTATAAATTTTATTTTATTTTAATTTAATTGTAAGTTTTATTAAATTTTATTTTATTATAATAAAATTCATTATAAAATATTTTTGTATTTTATATGACAGTCCATATAATTTTTAAAAAGAAGATGAATGAAACTTAAAATGATAATCTTTAGTTTTTATTGAGAACAGTGGTACTGGACACATAAAAAATTTTGAGAAATAAATGAATAAGAATTTTTTCCTATGTTGCATCAGGACTAAATCTATTTATAATAGTTTTTTACATTGGTGAACTTTTCTCATGCTACTTTTTCTCATTCATCAACTTCTGTTTAGTTTTCTAGCTGTCCCTTTGCAAAATATCGAAGGTGTTTATCCTGTTCATTTTTACAATATATTAACATTACAAAGTATGTAACTTTCCTCTTTCTCTCTGCTTGCCCACAAGACATTGAAAACTTCTTGAAGAAATTTCTCACAGAGAATAATCTTTGGCTCTGATCCTTAATCAGGATATGCTGATTTGACTGGAATAAAAACACTATTCCAGCCAAACAGGAAAGTAGACTCCTGCGTTTGTCAGCAGTGTGTTTCCGGAGATGATTGTCATGTAGGCCCCTTAATGAAGAGGGAACAGCCACGTGAATTTTGGGTGGCACCATCCATTAGACTTGTGGTCTGTGTGGAAAAGGAGGGAAAGATGGAGAATACTGGTGGACATTTAAAGAGTTTCATTATGCTTGGGCAAGTGTGTCTCTCCTTTCACTTATGAGCATCAGTTATTACTGTCTTCAGCCTTCTAATTCTGACTCTTACCAATGTCTTTCCAACGAGCATCATGACCTTCTGTCTTGGACTAGCAGAATATTTTTAATCCCTTTCATTTTGAAGCACCCTGTGTCTTACACTGAGCCACTACTGTATCCTCAGGCTGTACAATGTGCATTGTGGACTTCTGTGCACCTCTAAAAAGGATCCTTGCATATTTATATATAGTTGCATGTATACAATACATATTGTATCAGTTCTATTCCTCTAGGGAACCCGAATACTGTTGTCTATTGGAATGATGGTCAATAATAATGAATCTCTAAATATTTCAATTCTGCCATCTTAATAAAGATAATCATACAGCATAATAATCAAGCATAAATTATCATTTACAGTGAATACCAAATAAAATTTTCATTCCTTCTCCTTCAACATTTAACTATCACTATCTCTTCACATCCTTGAAGATGTACTTGTTCCTTAGCTCACAGGAAAAAATATATCATCTAATACAAAGCCACCACAGCATTTTATCACAATATTGTTATTCTTCCAGTCCTGTCACAACTGTGCAGTCTCCTTTTGGCCATATACTTTATATCCTTTAACCTTACAAAGGGCCTTTTGTTTTAAACTCTTCCCACTTGTCCCTCTTCTGCCATATCTTCAATTTTTCTCTTTTTATTAGGTTCTTGTAAACAGCATTTATATGTGTCCTTTCCAGTTTAAGGCTGACAAGACAAAGAATTCCACTCATCAATCCTGCTCTCCCTTTCAGGCATTACTCTAGTGGTTTTCTTCCCTTCAAAATCAGACTTCTGAAATAAGCTTTCTACACCTTCCATGCCGATGTTGTCAAAATGAACTCACCTGTGTGCTAGGTCTGCACTCTGCCTATACTACTCTGGAGCAGATTTAATGACGGGTGTGTCATGTGTGTTTTTTACATCACTACAAGGGACACATTTACCTTTCTTGATTTCTTATGACACATTTTAAGCATGTTATATAGTGATCATTTTTTAAATTTATTGAGCATCTAATCACTGGAATACCATTGCTTTTCATTTACCGGTACATTATTACACTAATGTAAAACTAAATTTTGAATAGAGAAATATATTTATCAAATAACCACAATAGGAAATTTAGGGAATACATCATAAATATAAATAAGAATAAGTAGTCTAAGAGTGTATATCTGAAAGAAAACTAGTACAAGATCAAAGAGTGGATTATTCCAGACAAGGGAAGAATTTCTTCAGTGCCCATGGAGTTATAAAATAAAAAATACAGTTGTGAAATCAAAAAGACCAACATAGATTTAACAGCATTGGTGACAGATACCTGTGAAAAAGGGGTCAGAAATATTGTCAGTAAAACCACCTTCAAATATAAGAACACGTTATTGATGAAAGGCATTTATATTAACATCAAAAATGATCAGTACACCCTAAAATAGTGTCGTGATCATTTTCATATTCTTAAAGTATTCAAGCCATATATCTTCTTTTGCTAAAATAAAAATAACATATCTACAGGTAAGTGTTCATTTTAATAAGAACCTTTATTCAAAGAAACCATATCAAAGCCATTCTGCACCTTTGCCTCATGATCAACACATTAATGTATTTAGTATTCTCTCCTATTATCCCTTTATCTGGTAATAAAACATTCATAACATAATATTTTAATTTTAATGAAATGTGGAGCCATCTTTGTGTAATAGCAGCACTGAAGCACACACTCAGGCAATCTATTGCAGAACACAATATCTCTTAGGCCAAATTAAAATTCTTGGATCATACAATTGATAAAATCAGTTAAAATCATATAGTAAGAGGCCCACAGAAAAAGAAGAGTGGATGGAAGATCCCATCTGTGGAAGCAGGTTGTGCAACAAGGGCACATTCCTTTGGCCATTTCAGACTTCCCAACTGATGGCGGTTTCTGAGTACTAGAGTTTGAGTTTGGTTATGGAGTTCAAGGGTTCATACTTACTAGTATATTTGTTATGTAAGATAGATCTAAGGTAATTATTCCCTCTCAGCTACATCTCATTATTTATTCTAATGACGAACTTGGCAAGTTTTAGTTATATCTTGGACAGAGCCCCAAAGGCTGTATGGGAACACCATGGAAGTCACCAGCTGATGGCCATTTTAGTGATAGCAACTGTTCACATGGTAGTACTTGGGACTTGGTTTTGCTGTTGAGCTGTATTTAAAAATAACACATGTACATTCTAGTCATCTCAGTTATTTTTAATGGTTCTGGACAATGCTGAACCTCTGAAACTTGAAGTTCAAGTACAGTATCTGGCAAGTGCACCTCTCTAGATATGAACATAAATTGTTTTGTTTGGGGATAGAAATAAATATTCTCTAGAGAGATGAAAAGTAGTTTAGGTTTGTAATCCTGGAATGTAAATAAATGGCTCCAGGGACGGTTGTCCATAAATCTCAGAAGATCTGCACACTTAGCTTGAAAGTGTAAGTTTCCCTTCAATAATCTTTTACAAAAGATTGTCAGTAATCTTTTTTTTTCAGTAATTCTGGAATGTAAAGAAATATGAAAATATTTATGGAGCATTGTTTCTTGACAGTTGCAAAAATACCTCTGTGATTCTTTTCTTTGTGAATTGACTGTTTTTACGTCAAGGAATTTTTTATCTACAAGGAAGTAAAAAGAAACTATTTTCAACAAATTAACTATAAAACTATGCATATATTTTTCTAATATATTTATTACAAAGATAAAGTTTTCATAATAATTTTTTAAGAAAAATGTTATAACTCTATGTTTCTGTGAGCATTGATGCATTCACTAATATGTTAAAGAATGACAAAACTATAAATACTTTAAAATATATATTTGACCTCAAAATATATCCTACACAAATATGAGATGTAGTTATTATCATGACTATATATTTGGCCAGTTTATGATTTTTTACTGTTAATTTTTCTCTGTTGGCAAAGAGAGGTAAGGATAATACATATTCTTGTGTTTTATCAGTATAACTTATAAAATCATAAAAATGTTTTCATATTAAGCAAATGGAAACATATTCTCACTGTCTTTTTTAAGACAATATACAGAATGATTGTGGAGATATACTAGCCAAAGAAAGAGACTATAGGTTATAAAAAATAAGTAAATATCTATACATTGCTGATGAAATGGGAGCCATATTAACTCCTATTTTCACTTGGTTAATAAACTCTTTACATATTTAACTACAGTTCACTTAAATGTCTTTACATTATAAGAAATAGGTTAATAAATAAGTCTCTGGTTACTACTATATGATAATTTCTCCCGTCGTACATGATGTTATTTAGTATTTATTCCTTTATTTTCTATAATGGCATTGTGTGCCACTATGCCCAGCCTACACAGTGCTGGGGAATTGAACCCAGACCCTGCATTGGCCTGTCAAGTGATCTTATCTGCAGTAGCAAGCTTTCAGCCCCAAAGAAGATAGTTTAAACAGTCAGAAAAATCAAACGCTAGCCTTTATTTGAAGTGTGAAAGCAAGAATTCTTGCTCACTTGTGATATATATTTTTACAATATGTTTTGTCATAATTGTATAGATATGAGTGGGCAAGATTAGCTACCTCATGCATATGTATGTGAGTTCGTTTGCCTTGGTGAATGAAGGGATGCAGTTGTTGAGAACCTTCATTGTGCCAACAGGATAGATTGCAAGAAATTGGATGGCCCGTGGTGGTGAGGAAAAGTGCTAGTGAGAGGTGCACACCCATTTAAGTCACAGTATGTAAACTGCTAAGGGTGACTCAGGACAGGACAGATTGCAGGTGCATTGACTAAGAGTGTTTTTGTCCTTGTGACTTTTTATGGGTTGAGTTTGTCTGTGCCCCAAATTCATATGCTGAAGATCTAAATCTTAGTCTGCCAGAATGTCAAAATTACTTATTAAGATCATACTGGAGGTCAAGTCCCAAATAATAGAATAATAGAATTTATTTCCTTTTTTTTAAAGGGGACATTTAGGCTAAGACACCCACAGATTGACAGTGGTACATGAACATGGAAACAGAGAAGGGAGGGATGTACCAGTCATGCTGAAGATTGCCATCGGAAGGTAAGAACATAGGGGACGTTTTCTCTCTGAACTCTCAGGAGCCCACAACATCAAAAACTTGGTGTTAAATGCTAGCCTCCAGGCCTGGAGACAATACAGTTTTATGGTTTCAGTTTTGAGTGTGTAGTACATTGTTAATTTGTTAATTAGTCCTACAAAACGGATGCATGGTCCTGTGCCTTCCTTCCTTGAAAAAAGCTAGTGATATTTATCATTGCATGGATCCTCGTTCATTCATATTAGGAAAGAGAAGATAAAAGGACAAACATATTGATACATTTACTAATCAGATATTTGAAGTCGTAATACATTAATTTATACTTAGGATAACTGATATATATATATATATATATATATATATATATATATATGTATACATGTATATAAATTTTGGTTGATATTTGCTTCTTGGAATTTAGAAAGTTAAGATCTTTTCTTACAGTAAAAGAACTAAATCTCTGGGAGGGTAAGAATATTATTTAGCAATATACATCTAATAAACTTCGGTAATAGTTGTTTTCTGAGTATTTTATGAAATGACTGGTTCTGTGGCTCACATAGAGCCCCATTTTAGCTCTCAAGAGAAAAATCTGACCTTTATCCAAATATGCTGAATCTCTTTCAATAATTACTGCACCAAAATAAGGTTATGTAATATCCCACCCTTCTTTTGATATTTTTCTAAGTAAATCAAAATCCTGTGGGATGCAGTGGGCATGTTACCTCTTTCTTTGCATATTACTCATGTTTTGTGGAGTCCTGGCATCTCGGTGTATCTGCTACAAATACCATTGTCATCCAAAGGTCATCGGGCACAGCACACATGGAGTATTATTATATGTCAATACTTTAAACACTGAATTTATATCTATATGTTAAATATTTGAGAAGGAGCAGAAAGGAGTGACTTGGTCCCACATTATGCAAAATGCAATCAATGTTTATAATTTATTGGCGGACTATCAATTATGAAGCAACTTTTGTTTGTTGACAGTGAGGAAAACAGTGTGGATAATGGCATGAAAGAAAAAGGTGAGGAAGTCATAGTCATCGTTGGTGGCAATGGTAACAATGGTAGCTACATTTTAAGTGTCAAATATTTGTTTAGAACTGTGTTAAAACTTCATATATGTTGTGAGGATTAAATATCAGAACTCCCAAGAAGATTCCGTCTGTGTTACTTTTGTATAGATAAATTGGTCTTGAAAAGATTAAAGAATGTTCAGTTCGATCCTTTTCCAATAGTGATAGATTAGTATGAAAAATTAAAACTAGTAATATCTCTCCATTCTGTAATTGACGCAGACTTCTTCCCACTGCCTAAAGTGAATCAACCTTGCATTAATGTAATTGTTTGCCTTAATTATATTTCATCTTAGGAAAATAATGCTGAGCACTGTTCTGATAGAAAGATGCTATATCAAACATCGTCCATAGGGCTGTTAAACTGTCATTTTAAACCAAAGCCCGGCTGTAAATTTTCAGTATTCAACTTATTCATACGAGGAGACCATGCAAGTCAACAATCTCTCACTGGTTTCTAGGAAGACAACCAATCCTAGATCTGAAAAGGTCAATCAAATGTCTGTCACCACAAATGAGTTAGGACTTCTCGAAACCTGACTGACCAATAAGCAAAATCCTCCCTGGAGAATATAAGACTTGAGTCATATTAAGCTGAAAACCACCAGTTAGAATTGTACTACTACTCATATTTGGGTGGCAGGCATCCTAGCCGATGTAGCCTACGTGGGCTATCTAATGGCCTCCATAAATGCAGTGTGTGTGTGTGTGTGTGTGTGTGTGTGTGTGTACTATATGTACTTCTAGCTACTAATCCAAAAACTTAAAAATTTAAAAAAATGACTTAAGTGTCTTTGCTTAAACAGAGCTAGTTTCTCTAATAATGATTTAAATATAGCTTTTAAAAACATGTTACATCTAAAGTTACTCGTGTCTGTAAAGATATATTTGAAAAGTCTGTCTTCTAAAAGGAAAATTTAAAAATTACTGCAGACAAGTTTATATTATGAATACTAAATAAGTAACGGATGATGAAATATATACTTTCTTCCATTAACATAATAAGAAATGGCTTGTTTTTAACTAAATGAATTAATTGAGAATACAAATGCATTTCCTGCTAATCTTGGTGAGCTTTGTGAGACTAGCAGGGGGTGACACATTTCATCAGGCCATCTGTGGACTCCTGTGATGTGTTTTGAACAGTAAATTACGCTCATATTGACACTGATACACCTTCAGAAAGAAGTTCTATTTTACTACTGGCATGGAAATTAATTTTAAAGAGAAACTGTTTTATGGAACAAATTATATTATTTTAGATTTTTTATGATTGCTCTTTTTACCTATTATAGCAGAATGTTATTTATAATCTTTAAAATAATGTTCATTTTATCTCGATTCTATTTAATTCTCAACCTAATTTAAAAAGAATCTGGTATACTTATTTATTTTTAATAAAAAATGGTAGCTGAAGCTTTCAATATGTATTTTAAAAGTTCCATGTTAGATATTTTCAAATAATTTGTGAAAATCAAAAGTATTTTAAATATGATTTTATTAAAAAAAAACATGTTCTACATCTTAATTCTCTAAAAATTGGATACATTTAAGTTTGAGTGTAATTGGCCTGTAATCATTTTGCATGAATAAATGCTTTCTAAAGAAAATATTGTTCCATGAAGTATCAAAGAAAAACTGTATTTTTTGAATGTAAGAAAAATAGTGTAAATAAATAAACTCTCAGAAATTTATAATGAAAGAAAATGCCTTCAGAATATTTTCAGGTTATTTTTAATATTTGAATGATTTTGAAAGAATTGTATAGTGTACTTCATGGAGTATTGAAAATGTTCAGATTATTAGTTTTACAATATATCCCTTTTCTACAGCTAAAAAAAAATCCTAGTGATATTTCTTGAAAATGTAGCTTTCTTTAAACTCTTATGATGTTGTTGTTGTTTATTTTTTTCTGTAGTGAAATGACTTAGGGAACATTTGCGATTTTTTAAAAAAAGTAAATCATTCTATATAGGTTAATCTTTTCTTTCTTCTAGCTGGAAGAATATTATGAAATACTTCTAATTTGTAGAATTATGGAAATATTTGTTCACTGTATTATTGCTATGAGAACCTGACCTTCTCTAATGACCAAGATGTTGGCAGACACTGAGGGGTAGTTAAAAAACACTCAGAGACGTGGGGGCCTAAGCCATATTCTGGCAAATGGGTAGCCTTGGCTGCCACCGTGAATACAGAAATTCATACACTGGATGTTTTCGTGTTCTTTGCCTACACAATGTAAGATTGTATTTGTTCATACAATTAAAGATTATATTTATTCTCAAAATTATCACATTTTAGGCAATCAATTCCATTATTTTTCCATGATAATTTGTTCCCCAATCTGCCCTTTTATTTTTAATAGCGTTTATTTATAATTAATTGACAATACTGTCCCCTAGCTTCCAGTTAGTTGAAAGGCAAAGACAGAAATGTAACAATCTAGTACTTGGAAGGTAATAAACACATATTTCTACATGATTCAGTGATTTTTAAAACAGTGCAAATACTCTTAAATTTTTACTTGCTATCACTAAAGGTAATCTCAAAAGTGCACAATGTTCATGCAAAAACAAACATTGGTAGAACTTTGCCGAGTATTGTTTTATATTGTTTTATTTTCAAGTATTAGTAATTAATAACCATGGATGAACTCCAAATATAAATAACTTTCTCGATGCAGATAAACAGACACAGGCTTGTTGCTCATCAATTTTGTGAGAGTTAATTCCCCCAGAATAGTCATACACCTGTATAGTGGCAGAAATAGGCCATATACTCCAAGTATGAAGGACTGTTTAGCATCGGCGCATTTCTTTATTGTGCCTTTTTAGTGCATTCTATAAGGAATCATATCAATTTTCCTCTGTACAGAAGTAATTTTCTCTTATAGGTTTCACTAAGTTGAATTTTCTAGACCCAAAACAACTTGCACAATTTCCCTTTTAACAAAATTGAATGAATCTCAATGCATTAGTGCTCTATATCCCCTCTAAAGATAATTGGCAGACATTGATGTCTGTGCTTTTAAGTAACTATCAAAGAATATGCTAAGACACCCTGGGAAAAGTGTTAAGATATTTCTGTCGATGTCAATAGGTTTTAAAATCACACTAAACATGAACCCCTGTCCCATTAACAAAATTACTTTCAATTTCTCTGTCAGCATTATTTAGATAAATGTAATATTGTTTTGTTATTGAGGTGTCGTTTCAGACTCCTCCATAAACCAGAATATATGACTTAACATGATCCATATAAACTATTTCCAACAAAAATATGATTCATATTAAATAGTTGTTCAGACATTGACATGTAGGAGAAACTCAAGTCTAATATTAAGACATTGTTATATAAATTTTCTACATCTTTTGTGCTTTTGATGAACATAGTTTTTAACATCATTTTATTTTGCTGAAGTTTAATATATGCTCAAAATCTTAGTTCAAATACATGTACTTAACATAAGAATATATTAACTGTTTGATTAATTCATGAGATAGTTATCCAGATATATCCAGGAGATATAGTCTACAATTGTTTCTCTCATTAAAATTCAAGTTATTTGTCACTATTGGTAAATCAATTTGATAGTATCATCAATAATTAGGTTCCAATTAAAATTTATGAAAGTAATTATTTATATTAGGTGTTAGAACACACACATAAATAATTCTTAGCAGCCAATTAAAATATGCCAAATATTGTGTCATCATCACTAGCAATAACTTTGTATTCTATATATTCGTACAGAAATCAAATGACACTAAGAAAAAAGAGAACTAATCTGACGAGAAAACGTTCAGGTCACACATGTACCCTCCCATTAGTACAAATCATATGTAACTTTACTGGGCTGGATTCTGGGTTTATATACTAAATGTTATTAATAACTTATTCATGGTTTTGTTAAGGTATTTCCTGCATAATTGTTTTCATATTTATGTGAGAAAAATGCTTAAATATCAAAGTATGGCACAAACCTCATGGCACAATACATTTTTGTATCTGAATATTCAGTAAGTGACATTATCTAAAAATGTGCTTTGCATAATATAATAAATATTTGTATTCTATAACACATTCAATTCAATGTCAAAATAAATATGGAAACTGTAATACTACATATTATATGTGTTCTATTAGATAATTAGATAATACTTTTATATCATATATCTTTAGATATTATATATTACATATAGTACAAAATGTTATTTTAAATATTAAGTGAGGATGTAAAATCTATTAAAATAGAAGAAATATAAAATACAGAGCAAGATTAAGTTCTGATGTCAATTTACTGTTAAGAGGCCTGGCATCTGGGAAAAGTGGAGAAACTTGTTGAAAGGTTATACATAACACATAGACCCACATGCGTTAAAACAATTGATAAAAATCTGAAAAATATCCATATCATAAATTGAATGTACTCTTAAAATTAAAGCCATAATCTTTCCTACTGGAAGGTCGAGTAGCATAAACATTCTTCGTTAAAAATTCAAAGTATCCCTGGGGTGCAAGCACAAGACTATAATTCCAGCCCTACAGAAGGCTGAGGCAGGAGGATCCCAAGTTCTATCTCGGACTAGGAATTTAAGGATTATCACACTCTGATTCAAAAACATAAAGGGCTGACAATGTAGCTTATTGTAAAGGCTCTGGGTTTGGTGGCAGTACCAATAAATAAATTAATTAATTAATTAATAAAATGCTTCATTGTTATCTAAAAATCCAAAAAGATAATTTGACTTTAAGAGTTTAACAATTTCAAAAAGACCCCTGTGATTTTCAGCAAAAACTTAAAACTTCTCAATAAATGATATTTATTTATTTAACATGGAAAACAAACGATAACTAGCCAAAACTAAAATATCACAAAGCAAAATAAATTGATGTAATATAAGTCAGAATGAAACATCATTTTAAAGAACGGAAGTAGCTTCTCCACTGTTGTAACTGCACCACCGTCATGTGTAAGGCCTGAGTCCTCTCTGTACAATTAGAATACAGAGAAAAAAGGGTATAGAGACAGAGGCTAGAGGAATAGCATAGAGCTTGAAGAACTTGCTTAGCAAGCACAAGGGCCTGGGTTCGATTCTTGACCTTTACATAGGCTAAGTGTGGTGGCACCCACTTATGATCCCAGCACTTGGGAGGCCGAGGAGGGAGGATTTCCCTGAGTTCCAGCCCAATTTGGGCGATATAAAGAGCTCAGCACCAGCATGGTTTATGGAGTGAGACCCTACCTAAAAAAAACCAAAACCAAAAAAGAGTATAAAAATGTACATCCACTTTAATTAAATTGTATCAAATATCCCTTATATCAATTCTGCTTACATTTTTGTTGATGATATGTGAAGTTGCTTAGAACATTTAAAATGCAGTGATCGAAGAAATACTATTGGGCTAGTGAACACAGTTGCTGGTTCAACTGAAATTTCTCTGAGACGAATAGAATAAATCTCAACTAAAATTCTTAACAATTGAGCCGAAGTTCTTAGACCCACTGATAAAAAGCTTGAAGTTCAATAGAATATTATACATCTACAAAGTCCAACAGCGTGGAGGCTTTTGCAGGCAAATGGAAGAAACTTGAGAACCTCATGCTTAGTGAAGTGAGTCAGAAGTAGAGGTGAAACATCGAATGCTCTCTCTGATATGAGAGATCCAGATCACAACTCTTATGGAACTTAAAATGAAAAACAAAGTGAAACAGAGGGGTAAGATGGGGAGGGGGAGGGACAAAAGGACAGTGGGAAAGTCCTTGTCACCTTGACAAGATACGTAGGTGCACAAAATGCTCAACTTCATTGTAAAACTTGAATTTTGTGCTTATGCATATCAATAAAATGGGGGGGGTAAAGCTTGAAGAAAATATAAAGAATGGATAATAACTCTTTGCTATTTGGCAAAGGCTTTTTAAAATATCTATGTTTTGGCAAAACACAATAACATGAAAATCAATATTTTCTAATATAAAGGGTTAAAAAGGAGAGTTGAGTCAATGTTTTTGCCTCTAAGTTAATTTCCTCATTAATAGTAATACCACACACACACACACACACACACACACACACACACGCACGCACACACACGCGCACACATAAAATCATAGACATACTGTGAAGAATAAATGAACTCAGACATCCGAAGAATCTTGATCAGTGCTGACAGGGAATGGGCACACATATTCCGGTACCACTGTGATTCTTGACACTCACCCTGTTTCCCAGGTAGCATTTAGAAGATTAAAAGCATCAGCAAGTTTGAAATGAAGGCAACTCCTGTCTTAGGCAAGGCAACCAACCCATCGACTTTTTGCTGCTAAAGCAAGAGCCCTCTGACCAGCCCCACTTGTGTGAATTTGAGAGCATTGGCCTTGCCAGCCTTGAATAAAAAGGCCATCGCAAGTGAAATATCCCATGATCGCCTGCCGGTAAGTAAGGCTGGAAGGATGTTTCTCAGAAGAGTTGAAAAAATGATGCAGAAATGCAAATAATTTCTCTGCTTGTCACAAGGATGGACAGCAAATCTTACAGATTTTCACTGTAGGCAAGACAAAGTGTTACTATTAATCTACTCAGAGATACATCAGTATTACAGACATTTCACATTCATTTTTTTTAAAAAATGTGCAAAGTTAAATTTAACTAAAGATTTTATTTAGCATTCTGCTAAGACCAGCTGCCCCACAATGCTTGGCAATGTTGCAAAGCTGCTATTGGCATGCATATTCACAAATATTAGGAATCCTTCCACTTTTTATGATGACTGTTGCGATTTAGTGCAACATCTGTGCTGTGATGAGTGTGCTGTGACTTTTAATTCTTAAGTAAATTTGTTTTGCAGATGTATTGTTCCCAACTTGGTTTATCAGTAATTTAAACATGATCTTAATATTTAGTCTAAATATTTGATTGAATTATTTTCAATATCATTTTATTTTTAATGAAATTGTACATATACTTTATTGGTTGCAATCTGTTAAGACCAAAAAAATAATAATAATTTTACATACCTAGTTATGATTGCTGTAGTGAAAGATCAACAAAATTCCAAATAGCATTTTTGGATAGAATATCAAGTGAGTCTGTAAGTATGTAAATCTAAATGCTAGAAAAGTTTTCCTTTTGAAATTTTCACCATCCAATAGCTCTTAATAACATTTTCAGCTGATGAAAACTTCTGCAAGAGCACCACCGCTAGAGTTCTAGTTGTAGAAATTTTGTAGATATTTTGTTCATTCTTCTCATCTTTTAATTTGCTTGTTTTCAACTTTTAATTTGTAGAGTTATATTTCAGCGGAAGTAAAAAAGACAATACAAAAAGGTCCTTATAGTTTTCACCCAGTCTTCCCGACAGTGAGGTCTCACACAGTTATAATAACTAGTATAATGTATGTACATAGGTCTTTATCATTTGTCACGTGTATAGATTTGTATAATCAACGTGAAAATGTATTGGTAGCACTAATCTATACCCCAAATACTTCCCTGATTTTTTTTTTATATTTTGTAGTCAAATTTAAGCTTTTGTCCACTTGACCATTTCACATCATTGGCAAGCTGCAATATGGTTTCCGTCACAAAACTACCATTTCAAGGGCATAATATAAATGAAATAATACTCTAGGATGACTTTGAAGACTGACTTTTTTTTTGAGACAGGGTCTCACTCTGTGGTCCAGGCTGGTCCTGAATTCACTTCAGAGCCCAGGCTGGCCTTGGACTCACAGCAATCTTCCTGTCTCAGCTTCCCGAGTGCTGGGACTACAGGCGTGCGCCACCACGCCCAGCTTATGTGGTGCTGGGGAATCAAACACGGGAACAAGCGCTTTAACAGCTGAGCCATTCCTCCATCCCCGAAGACTGACATTTTCCACACTCACTGTAATAATCCTAAAACTCATCCCAGTTGTATGTATCAATACTCCATTCTTTTTTATTGATTGGTTGTGATTCATGGTATTTGGGGGAAAACTCAATTTTATTGAAAACTCAACCTCACTGAGTTACCACAGAGATCAACAGACTTCATTTTGGCATACTGGTGAGTACATTAAATCTATTTTTTTTTACCATCAGTTGCTTCTTCATTCTCTTCACTAGGACATTGCTTATTTTAACTGTTCAAGTAGTTTATTTTCCATTTTGTAAAACTTCCCTTCATAAAATCTTTCTCAAATAAGAGTAATATGCAATGTTACATGATAGTTAATTTTATAAGCATAGCTTATTTTACTTAGCATGATGGTTCAAAGTTAGCCTTCCTTATTTTCCAATCTGTTGTGAACTATGATGTTACGTCTGCAGGTTCTGTAGCTGACAGCTCCCTAATGTTCTCGCCTATTTTTGTTTTCTGACTGTTCCCATTCCTTGTTCATGAGTGAGAGTTGAACTTCATCAAATGCTTTTTTCATCTCTAATAACAAGATCATATGTTTTTATGCTTTACCTATAAAGTTGATGGATTAATCTAATTCCTTTTCAAATATGCAACCAATTTTCAGCCCTACAATGAACCCCATCTAGTCATGCTATATAATTCATTTTATTTTTCCCCAAATTATACTTAATAACATTTTGTGTGAGATGTCATATTCATGATAGACATTGCTGTCCAGCTTTGCATATTCTGGGTTTGTATGGGTTGGCATTTTGTACTGCCTTTGTATTTGGACTCAAAATCAGTTGATAAGTATGTCTTATTTTTTTTCTATTTTCAGAATTTATTCATTTATTTATTTACTGAGATGGCATCTATCTTTGTAGCCCAGGCTTATCCTGAATTAACTATGAATCCCAGGCTGGCCTTGGGCTCATGGCAATCCTCCTGTCTCAGCCTCCCGAGTGCTTGGATCACAGGCATGTACCACCATACCCAACTGATGTGGTACTGGGAAATCAACCTGAATATTTAGCACCACTGAGCCATTCATCCAGCTTCTATTTTTGAAATTTATATATCTCTAAATATTTAGTAGAATTCTCAATTAATCATCAAGGTTAGAACATTTCTGTAAGTTTTAAAAATTATTGATTTGCTTATTTTAGCAGATTATCATTATCAAAATTTCTATTTTCTTTTAGAGAGTTGTGTTAGTTTGTAGATTTCCAGGAATTGATTTATTAAGTTAGGATTACATAGGAGATTCCTTTATTGTCATTTGACATCTATTGTGTCTAGTGATAACATTATTTCATTAGATACTTTATAGTACTGATTTTTATCTTCTAACTTTCTGTTAACTTTTGATTTGCATTTCCAAATGACTTAATTTTATCAATCCATTGAAAAAATTATGTTTTTTGAAATTAATTTGCCTAGTTATAAATATTTATATATGTATAAATATTTCATATAAATAATTATAAAACTTATTGAAACACAATTTCAAGTGTATTTGTGCTATATATCTATATATATTACAATTTAATGACATCTTGTCCTACATTCTGTGAATCTGAGTATATAATAACACAAGCAATTATTATAATCATCACTTTTGGATGCAATGCTTTTCTCTGTAACCCAGGCTACTCCTCAACTCACTACTTAGCTCAGACTGGCCTCACAAACACAGCGATCCTCTTGTGTCACCCTTTGGAGCTCTAGGACTTGTGGTGTACACCCGCATGTACAAGCAATTGTTGATCTGTGTATAGCATCCCATCTTGATACAATATGATAACATCTTCTGTCATAGCAGTCAGAATCTATTTATTTCTTTATTGTGTGATGCATTTAAATCACACTAGATAGATAAATATTATGTCTATACAAATAGAATGTTTTCAAATGGCATTAGAAATGGCCTTAATGTTTTTTCTACATGTCTCTATATTTAACCAATACTTAAATTTACAAAATTACAACCTACCTTCAGTTATTCCCTGTCTTTTTATTATATAAATATCAAATGTCTCTAAAGAACAGTAATTCTTCTATTGTACCTAATATTATTGCCAACATAATACCGAGGTGTAATTATGTACTATATTATTTTTAGAATTACTGTTTATAATAGTAATTATGATTACCCAAATTGAATATCAATTGAAAACTAAATTAAGTGAGACAATATTTATATTTTAAAATTACCATGTTTCACTTTCTGTAAAAACAAGATGTGGATTTTTGAACAACATGTGTTTATTTATATAATCAGTCATTTATTTTCTGAGCTATGTGTATTAAAATAACACTTTATTTTTAAGCTACAAAATAAATACAGGTTAGAAATTTTGTGTACTATATTGTTCTTATGTGAATTATAAGCACTGAGTCACAATCTCCTGAAAAGAATGTTGCCACTTACAATAGACTGTTGCCAGAAAGATCTGCTATAATTAAGCTTTAAAGAATAACAATGGCAAAGTAAAATAATAGGTTTCAAATACATCTTGAATTCTAATGACCCCTTAGTTAACATTCAGTCCTGTGTAATAAGCCTTTCATTATTCTCAGTGACTTAAATTCCTAAGAAATCTTGCAGCAATCACACTGTAATTTATTTTTAAATATTTTAGAGGTTTTTTTTATGTATAATAAGCTTTAAGTTTTTCACTAAATAATTACATGTGGCTAGTACATCACAATGTCATTGAATTACAAGAAGGATTTGTACTTTTTTAAAAGCTGTTTTAACTTATTTCTAGATTAGATATTATCATTAAGTTTTTCAGACAACTGAAAGCACCAGTGCGTTTAGAACTTCAAACTACAAAATGGAATAGAAGTTAAAGCAGCTAGCTAATTCAAAGTTTTTCCAGTGAGATGTGCTTTTTAAAATTTTTTACTTTAGTTGACTGTCAGGAAATTTCCAGCACTATTTGCATTATAATAGAGATCTAAATAAATGTTCAGTTCCCTGCTCAGATTGTACTTGGAAAAAGAAGGTTGGAGATCCTAAATAAGCTCACTAATTAAAATCCAAGACCAGCTGTTACTTACAAGGACACTTGCCAGGTACTATAGACCTGCCTCAGCTGGGAGACTAGATTTCTAGGCGTCTTGCCCAAGGGCAGTGAGTGAGATGTTCTGTTATTAGAGATTCTGCAACTACGTTAATTTTACAAAACATCATTGGCATTAGAATAAAACATAACAAAAGAGAAATAGATGACAGTTATTTTTAAAAAATCAGCTTTCATGTTCGAAGTCACGTAGCTAATTGAAAGAATTATTGACTCTTATGTCAATTTTTTATTTCATTAGAACAAATTATGCATTATACATAAAATACCATTGAGGCTTATAAGATATTTTCTAAGCAACAGCAAAAGCAACCAAACTAATTACTCAGTAAGAAATATTTCAGTACCTCCTGAATTAACACGGCTATAGAACTCTAAAATATGAAACATTATTATTTTCTTCCAATTCAATGGCCTTTGTGTTTTTGGACTTAATCCAGTTTTTCTCAGCTCCCTATCTTGAATTTTAATTAATAAGTTTTGTGTGCTTATAGATTTACCTTCTCTGTCAGAATGTTAGAATCAATTTAGAATAGATTTCCAATAGACATATTGCTTAATTTCATTTGCTTTGATACTACATTGTTTAAAATTTAAACTGCTAATGTTTTGTATCCATTGATATGTTTCATTTATTTTATGGAAATTAAATGCATTACTAAATTTTCACCTGTTGTATTCTTAAAATTTATTTAATGATGTGTCTATCTCATTGTTTAAATTATTACAACATGGAAAGTTAATGATAAACCCAGCCTCCCTCTTTCTCTTTTTACTGCAACCTTAGATTAATAGTTGGCTCTATATAAATGTTAGAACCTGTTTTATGAATTCCAGCAAAAATTTCCTTAATGTTTTGATTTTTACATAAGTAGTTTTATCATATTTCATGTGTGTAATTGACATCTCTTTAATTTGTATTTAATAATATGATGTCTTACTCTATTACTAAAATCATTTTTTCTCTAAGACACGTTTTGTAATTTTCCTCACAAAGAACTTATATGTCACTTGTGAATTTTAAATATAAATATTGTAAGATCTTTTAAAATATATATTTTGATGACTTCTTAAAATTTTTAAATAATTATATCCGTACAAAAGTGATTCACATTGACATTAGAAACTATGAAAAGATAATCATATGGAAGGCAAAATAGATATAATTAATACGTATAGGGTGATATTGGATAAAGTATGCTTTGAAATGGAGTTAATTTCTGAAACATCCCATAATAAAAATGCAATAAAGAAAAAATATATAGCAGAACAAAATATATATTTGCACAACAAGTGATTCTCAACATTACAACCACTGCATAAAGTAATTATATTGGGAAAATAAATATTATGCTCAGTTTTGGATTAAGACACATGAAGAAAATCAACAAGAATACAGATTTAGCAACATGTTAATTATATAATACCTACTAGACTTTCAAAAATCCTTTGTCTCATGAAAAAAATGAAGTCTTATCAAATAGTATGTGGTACTTATAAAATGTCCATCCTCTGAGTTGTAAAAGAAACTCAATAAACTTAAAAAAAAAAAACAGAAATCAAAGTATGTTCTCCTATAAAGGCAGAATTAAATAAGAACAATTCAGAAATATCTTGATATTTGAATTCTCAAGAAAACCAAAATTAACAAAAAATATATAAAATTATATAAGGGCTTTTTATTGGCTGTCTGCCAGATCAGAGAAGGAAGAATCCAAAATGGCTGTCTGCGGGAGAGGGGTGAAGAAGCCAATGGCTGTTCAAGCAAAGAGATGGAGAAAAAGAGAGTCAGAGATGCAACAGCAATCAAAGGAAGAGAGCCATAGATCTAGGACAGCGAGGATTCAACATTAGTTCTAGACAGAGGCTACAGAAAATGATCAGCAGCCCAAGAAGGAGGCCTCAGAATAAGAAGACTAAGGATGCAACAACAGTCCAAGATGGAAGAGCTTGAAGCTCCTCCTTGTGGAGGAGCAAGTGAAGTCTGCTCAGGAGATCAACGCCCAGAGTTGATGGGGTGGCAAAGACTGACGCTCTGTAAGAGGAAGAACAAAGCTGGTTCCTCTTCCTCCCTTCTGATTCTTTTCAGGCTGCACACTCTTTGTTAGTCCCACCCACTTCTGGGAGAGGAGGTCTTCCCTTAATTTGCCATTCCACATGTCAGTCATCCACAGATACACCTTAAACTCTGATCTAAGGATCCACTAGACATTTTCTAGTCCATACAATTAGCAAAGCATCATTAGTGGTCACGTCTTAATACTTCCAAAAAATTAAATAATACACAACAAAATAAAGCATGGTTCTAGCAGGAATTACAAAGTAATAAAAGAATTGAGTGAAGAAGAAACTACAGCATATCAAATTTTCGGTGACACAGGTAAAATAGTGAATAGAAGAAAGATTTCAAATCAAAGATTTACAAGATGAAAATGATAGAAAAATGTATCTTTTGGTAAAAGAAAAGAGAATTTTTTTAAAAAGCTCATTGATTTGAAAAAGGAAAATGAACAAAATTTAATACAATAAATGGTGGAAATTTTAGAGAATAGTTTGGGCAAATCCTTTATCAAACTCAAGAGAAGGGGGTTAAGATTTGACATTTCAAAAAAGAAGTATCTCTTATTCCACAATCTCTATAATGACAAGCTCAGTTGTTAGACAGCTTGCCTAGTAAGTACAAGGCCATGCGTTCGATTCTCCAGCACCACATAAATTGAGGATGGCTGTGCACACCTCTAAAATTCCAGCAATATGGAGGATGAGGTAGGAGGACGAATGTGAGTTTAAAACCTCCCTCGGCTACATGATGAGTAATTCCAGCATTGCTATATAAATAAATAAATAATCAAGTTCAAATCTTCTCTTACACTCAAAACAAACTCAGCTGTGAGTATCAGTGGAAAGTTAAAAAAACATATAAGGGAACAGAGTAAATATTTCCAATTTCAAAATGAAGATATATGAGGATAGAATGCAACTGGACCAAAACAAGTTCTAAATCCAACAGGGTAAATATTAAATCCTGTAGCTTCCTTGAATCCTGTAGTTCTGTGTCCAGTGCTAGACTTACATTGAGGTGACAGGTGACTGCTATTCCTAATGTGAGGTCTGGTAAACAGAGAAGAGTGATGGCAGGGGGATTCAAAATACTGTTGCTCCCCTCACTCATTGGTTGCTGATTGGCACACTAAGGGGTATCTCTTCTGGGCTCTCTCAGTGTGAAGAAGTTTGTTTCATCTGGCAGATCCACTCCAGCATTCTCCTTTCCCTGAGCGTTTGAATACCCTCCTTGACAGTAAGCCCATGTATATCAGGAGTCTCCAGCTCACACACAGTGGTCCATCTTCAAACGCACATTATTGTCAAGCAACCAAATAAATTATTATTGCCTTTAAACTTCTTGAGGTGGAACATTTAATACAGAATCTCTTTTCAATGTGCCCACCTGACCCCGGTGTATATTTCTCCTACCATTTTCCTAAACTCTTAAAACTTATTCCCATATTTATTATCCAGGACTTGGCTTATAAGAATCAGAGAACTCAAGAAGATTTTTGAAAATGCATTGTAACTCTTCATGAATCGTACTGTGAACTTTACCCTTAATGGTTTTCTGGTCTTTGAGAAGGCTGAATTTTGGGGGGATTTGTTTTTAGATTGCCCTGCACGATACCCTTGGGATTTTCTTTTCAAAACTAAGTACTTCATCTTTTCACCTTTTGGTGGTAAGTGGTGGGTTTTGCTGATTTTTGAAACACCCTCAAAGCCTTCTTTTATAGTCGTGAATCCAAGTATTTTTGTTCTTCTCAAAGCTAAACCCTTAACAACAATGCACTTTTTTATTCCAAACTGCAAACTTTTTAGTAAGTTTTCTCTGTCATTTTTTCTTGCTTTTAAGTGTAGACATGGTGGAGAGCCACAGTTAATACCAATGGGACAGCCTAAACGTCAGACTGCCTTAAAATTTCCTTCACCGGATTAAGTAGTTCACCTCCCTTCATCTTAGTTTCAAGCAGTCTCTGGACAAGGACAAAATACTGAAACACTTTTTGCCAGAGCACAGTCTAGATCATTGCCAATCAATTCCTCTTTTCCATCTGAAACTTTCTGAGTCCAGCCCTTCCAATCAGACATTCTCTCATTGTTCTGGACTTCTGAGCTCTGACCAGAATCTTCCACCAAGCTTGGCTTGTATCCTGCTTAGGTTTCTCTAGCCCACATCTTCAAATCTTTCCAAGCTCACCCTAAAAACCAGTTTAAATGTTTCTAAACTACATGGTCAGGTAAAGTAAAAACAGTGACTCCGTTTCTAATAAATAATTTTCAAATATGTATATTAACTATGCAAAACAAAACATCCCACATAAAATTAGTTAAAAATTCAGATTCGAAAGTGGCAGATCAAGAAATCGTATCGTGTTATCTGAGGCCATTAAAATGCAGCTTTTATAACACTATGCTGTAATGCCTCTCCCTTTCAAAAACATTACTTTAGAGTTCTTCAAATTTTTACTATTTATTCCATGCTTATTTAATCATTTATGACAGCATTTTTTGAAAGTTCTGTTTTCATGAAATGACTTCTAACTCAGTTGGTCTTTCTATAAGTTTAATCACAAAGTTTTGTGATGTTTGTTATAGGATTTCAGGAGAAAACTTTAAAACTGTGTCAAGAAAACAAATAATATTCCACAAAATCAACTTAATAGCATTTCAGTGACCACATTTCAAGCTTCACTAATAATTACTTAAAGCATTCATTGAGTGCCTCTCATTGTCTTTGATCTCTGTTCTGTTGTCTTTGCTAATTAATTCAGACAGCCTTTGAGAATTTCTTTAAAGAAATTAGACCTTGGGGAGAAAAGGAGCTAAATTCACAAGATTACTTTTTGGAGGCACATGAAAATATATTCAAATTATGATATTCTTTGTGAAATTTCAAGGCTGATGATATGGTCCCAAATTTATTTTAAAATAATTATTATAACAGTCCCTCTTGTGATATTTGGCAAAAAGTCATGAAGACATTTTTGTATTTTTATTTTATATTTCAGAACTGGTGTTTTGATATCTTCATTTGATTTGATTCCTGAATGCTATCATGTTCCTGGCACTCAAAACTGAGTAATAACTTACATTTCTCTTCAGGCTTTGAATCTCTCCTCAATAATGTAAATACGATGATCAATCATTTCTTTTTCCTACTTAGGTAAATATTGACAGAATTCTATTCTCAGCTTGTAGTCCCTTGCACAATTTCGTTTTGCAAAATCACAAAAAAAAAATGTACACTGCAAGAATATACATTGTGTTAAGCTGCATCATACATTTTATACACATATAATTGAATCATCTTAGTAAATATATTAAGTGCAGGGTATCATTGTGACATCTCAATGTTGATATAGCTGGGACAGGATATTCTGATAGTTCCTCAGCTCTGAAAGTGGTAGGTATGAAGTCATATACTCAATTAAGTCCACTCAAATATGATTTTCTTCTGCCCTACACTATAAGGGCCTCTCTCTTCCAAAATGTTACTCTATCTTTTATGTTAAAGATCAATTGAGAATAATGGAAACCTTTCTTTCCAATTAATGACCTCAATTATGCATTCAAGAAAAAAATGTGAATCTGCGTTGATATTTAAATATCCTCTTAAAATCAAAGATAAGCCTTTTTTTCTCCTAAAGCTGAAGATTTCTTTTGATGTTTCAATGAGCTTGAAATTTTAAAAAGTTAAAAGCTAAATTTTGTCTTTTCTGAACATTTTCCCCAGTTCACAGGAATATTGGGAATGTTCTATCTGATTATAGTTTTAATACATTCCATTTATTCATGTCGCCTATAAGCGCACCATACTTTTAAACTTGTGTTCATTGATGTACTAATTTTCATTTCTTTCTAATACTTTGAATTTCTTTCGCTAAAATCGCCTTTGATTTTATTTAATGCCTTAACTCAATGGTAAAGACTTCTACTGTCATTTATATTGGTTTAAAGTTTTCCATGTTAAGCTTATTAAGATACAGACATCTGTCACACAATTGACATGTTACAACTGAAAAAAAGCTCTTCAGAGTGAGTATCTTTCTCATTTCTTATTTCTAGAATATAATAAATTAAGGAAATTGAGATGGCCTTAACATATCCACTATGCGTACTAGGAAAGATAAAGGTATCTCAGTTTTTGCAGTGACAGATTCTAATAAAAGTTGAGGTTTATTATGGAAACTGCCAAAAATAAAGATGATACAAAAAAGAAAATATTAGGAATAGAAATGAAGACAATGTTTCTCACTTGTTTATTCATTAAACAGAATAGAAAAAAATAGATTTTTAAACTATAGTGGGATGTATCACGTTCTAGTTTAGGAGAGTTCAGAAAGGAACAACAACAAAAGACCCTGGACTTCATGGAGATTATATTATGCCTTTAGTATAGAAAATAAAAAAGAAGAAAAATGTTTTAAGATTTTTTTATGCAATAAAGTATATCAGACAAGGGAAAGGAGATTAAAGAATTGACTTGCACTTTTGACAGTGACATTGAAGTAGTATTGTCTCAATTGAGTGATGTTTCAAATTTGCCATGTAAGATATTAGTCACTGTGGTTGCTAAGTGTCTTCGAACATTTCTCTTGGGTTGATTCTTAGAAAGACTGGGTGTAAGTGACATTGGGTCATTTCTATAGAAATTTCTTTAAACTGGGTAAATACTCTGGATATATTCAGGTATTTTACATTCTAATGAAATTCACAAAAGAGAAACCATAAATTTGTGGTACACATGACAGATCGATGCTCAGCATATAATGCACGTGCTTTTCTATAATTCTCATCATTTTGCAAGAGTTCAGTCAATGCAGGTAATTCACAACAGAGAAAAGAATTATCATGTGTCAAATGTCAAGCAGGGCAATTTGAAGTTGATGGGATTTCTTCACGGCATTTCATGACAGAAGGCATGTAATAAGACTGGTGTGACGATGATATCACAAGGCAGAGCCAACAAGGTGGTCAGTTGTAGAGGATTTTTCCTTATATGTACAGATTTTATATGAATGAGAGGAAAACTTGTGCTAAGCCACACAATTTTGGCCTACATTGTATTTATTTTATTACTACTTATTAAGAAAAAAAATCTCAGTTGTTTTCAATTTTGGACAAATATGCATATAGTGGTTATAAATGTTAACATACAGGAATCTCTCTCTTTCTTCTTCTCTGTGTGTTTGTGTGATGTGGAGTGTTTGTGTGTTTGACAATAACATTTTAAATAATTGAATGAATATCTGTGAATATGACTGCTGGATCATAGGATTATGATTGGCTTGGTTAGTGTCTGTTAAACTTTTAAAAGTTTTTCACGATTTTTTTCTACTATAAATAAATGAGTTCCGATTGATCCATAACCTGGCTAAAATATGATGTTGTTAAGTTTTTGGATTATGGTTGTTCTATTTCATATAAAATGATTACTCACTATTTTAGTGTATTTTGAAGAAAAATGATGTCAAGAGGCCAGGTTGGGCTATAGTGAGTTCAGGATCAGCTTAGATTACAAAGTAAGACTGTCTCAAGAGAGAGAGAGAAAGAGAAAGAGAGAGAGAGAAGTGATGTTGCTTATCTTGTAGGACTGTGAATGTTTGATATTTTTTATGATCTCTATTTCAATGTGTATAACATTTAGAATTTTTGGCATTTTATAAATTAGATTTTGCTTTCTCATTTACTTGTGTTACATTTTTACACACATTATTTATTAGATAGTAAAGATTGATCTTTTTGTCTTAATATTATTTTTATTTTCTTCCCATTTCATTAGCATATACATATGTGATACACAATGGTTACACTGAGCTTGAGTATTTTGTGCACATATATATTGTGTCAATATCACAATTTCTTCCCCTTCCCCCTTTGGCTCACCTGCATCCACCCCTCCCCCACAGTCCCAGTGTCACATCCATTGGGTTCTATAAAATGTCTGGATTTTGGGTTTCTGATATTAGAAAAACCATGTGGCATTCAACCATGCGACATTCACTTCACTATGCATGATGGTCTCAAGTTGCAACCATTTACCTACAAAAGCCTCAAGCCAATCTGTCATGGAAGAATAGCCCTTCACTGTGGACATATGCTGCAGTTTTTGTATTCATTGCTTTGCTGATAGATATTTCAGTGCCTTCCACAATTAAACTATTATTGTTTATGCTGCTGTAAAAATGGATTTCCATTTATATCTGTTATATATAGCTTTTATGATCTAAGTCTGGTCATTTTTTAACCTCTGAATCTTACAGTAGAAAGGGGGTGAAAGCAAAAAACAAAAAAGTATAAATAAAAAACATGAACATAAACAAAAATATGGATTAAAAATATAGACCCTAAGACAAATATAAAATATATACATTAAATAAAATTGGGTATATTGGTGGAAATATGTAATTGCCAAATTCACAAAGAAGATAGAATGATTATAACAATCATATTAAGAATTTGTATGAAGTTTGATTATCTAAGAAAACATCATTTAATAGATTTGGGGTGGGACAATTTTATGAACTTTTAAGAAAAATTAATTCTCACAATTGGAAACAACAACAGCAGCAACCAAAATTATTAATACAAAATTTTCACTGGCTATTGCATGAGGGCAAGATAATCTTGAATCTTAATAGATGAACAGAATATAATAGAAGGGGACAGCATAAGCTCACTTTATCTATGACTTATGAACACAATAGCTGAGTTATTAATATGCTACCCACTTACCAATCTTAAACATTCAAAACAATGAAATAAACTTCATCGCATTATATACAGAAATATCATTCCTCATAATGTACAGGTTGAAATGTGAAAACCCAATGCAATGGTGTTTGGAGACAGGAACATTAGGAAAATAGTTATAGTTAAATGAAGACATAAGGGCCAGTAAAGTATGTATGATAATATTAGGATATAATTGAAGAATAATTAATATGCTTGAAGTTTGGAAAATAGATATGAGCAGTCACTATCACTAGCACAAATTTAACTACAGGAGTGTACATCTTAGCTGTAGCAATGAGTCTAAAACAAAATAAAAAGTATAAATATCAAGGTAAGAATTTTAAATCAGAATGAAATAAAAATCTCATTCTTTTGTCAGCTAATGACATCATCCTCTACTTTGAACAGGTAAGAAAACGAGTACATTTGACTAAATAAGATAATTTGGGAATTTTTTTCAGGCACCAGGTCACATTCTAAAACTCAATAACATTTTTCTAAAAGTGGGCAAACGTCATTCACAGAGTAATAAGTACCAAGCAGTAGATAGTCTATGAAAAAATTAAAAATTACATAACATCAAAGCCATAAAACATTTGGAAATTAATTTAATCAACACTTCACACAACTTCTTTTAAGATATTTACAACTAAATTAAATAATATTGAAAATATGACAAATATGTAGGTACTCTAGCTCTTGTAAACTGACAATATTATATATATTCTTAGCTCCTTGCAGACTAATTTATTACGTAATACAATTAATAAAACCTTAGCGCTTAGCAGAAATTTTCTAAATCCATATACGAGGATGAAGCTCTCTATGTCATGGTGTGACATGCAGTATATAATAAAGCTACAACCCAATTGCTTTTAAAAATATAACTGCCAATCTAGCCTGTTTTACAAAGACCAGAGCCTTAATGGTGTTTTCAAAGAAACCTAAACCCCAGCGCCAAAACAAACAAACAAGCGCGCGCGCG
>PVKB01004860.1:0-121311 GCA_004027205.1 Ctenodactylus gundi | reverse complement strand
GGGTGAAGGGAGGGAAGGGAGGGTAGGGGGAGGACAAAGGGAGAGCGGGAAAGCCCTTGTCACTTTGATAAGGAAAGTATGTGCACAAAATGCTCAACTCCATTGTAAACCTTAAATTCTGCACGTGTACATATCAATAAAATGGGGGGGGGGGAGATATCTTAAAAACTATTTGTCATCTGCTTCAGATTTAGAGTATTATTTCCATAGTGTGAAATCAAGCACAGTTTAGTGATCAAAATACTTAAATTTGTGCTACATTGAAAGAAATGCTTGGTGCCAAACTCATGAAAGATACTTACAGTGTAAACTGAGGCACATGAAGCTTTGATCTGAGCCTCTTCTTCTTGTTTGAAAATAAGAATCCAAATGAAATGTTCACACTATAGCTGTTTTCATGATTTAAAAATAAAAACAATATATAATTTCTTCAAAATTATACAATGATTAACAATTAAAAGAGATCATAACACTAATATTTACCCTAGTTATGCATTTTTTTGTGTATATGTATCTAGCAAAGCTACTGGTTCAAAAGTAATTAAATTATATGACAAATTATGAAACAATGTTAATTCCTATCAAAAGATTTATGAAAGATAGTGTTCATGCCCACATCAGCCAAGTAGAATATATTTTAAAACGTCCAAAAACTATAATATTAGTAACTCAATGTACAAGGTTATACTAGTGCAAATATTTTCATTCTATATGGCAGAATTTTATCATGTTAGTATTATTTCTTATGCTTAAGTTTTCTGTTTGCAAGTAAAAGTGATAAAATTCAGAACTTACTTTTACTAGGAGTTCATACAATTTTCAGTGTTCTTCAAAGTAAATTATTTCTAAGCAATCATATTAAAATTTTAAAATCATAAGTTATTTCTCCAAATGACTATATTGCATTAAACATTAATTACTTTATATAAAATTGCATAGACTCTCAGTTCATAGAAAAGGAGTTCCATGATATTTCAAACAACAGCAGTTAATTTTGGAGTGTATTCAGAGATTCAGCAAATATAAAACCAAACAAATATTACCTGACTACTTTAAATTTTATATTTTTCAGAATTTTCCACTTGGAACTTGATTGCATATTTGCACGAAGTTGCATGAGTGTGTGTGTGTGTGTCTGTGTGTGTGTGTGTGTATGTCTGTGTGTGTGTGTGTGTGTGTGTGTGTGTGTGTGTGTGTGTGCAGCACGTGCTTTGCATATGACGTAAGGATGGAAGATGGAAGCCACTGTACAAAACCAGTTGTGATAGAAAACTAAGACAACTGTGACTTTAAGATGAGTCCGTGGATCCACAGAAGTTTGAGGTTAACATCTCTATTCTTATTGTTCTTGACATTCACAGATACCAACATTCTCATTAATGCTTATTCCGATTCCAGTGTTATTTTTCTAAAGGGAGAATATTTTTTCTCAATCTGTTATAAAACACTGTGTCAACTTTCTCTATAAGATGAAGTAGTGATCATCTCTGACTTATCATCAGCATCTTATAATTTTTCATCCCTTTAGCAGTACAAAAATAAGCAGTACAAAAGTAATGCAAATGTACTCGAAGTCATTCATAAAAATTTGAATTTTAACTTTGTACAGTCTGGTATAAATTGTGAAGCTGGCCAATAGCAGTGACTTGAGGCTTACAGTAGGGGCGAACACGCAACATCCTACAGTGAAATGTGTAAATGAGCAATGATAATGTTTGGTTGGTTAGATGTGTTAAATACATTTTCAATTTATATTTTCAACTTAAGATGGATTGTCACACAAAACCCCTTAATAAATCTACATTCTTTATCAAATTTTAATGTTGGTCAACAGTTCTATTTGCAGTCAAATTTATACCTACTTCCAATTTTCTCTCATGTTGATATATATTCTTACCTTCTATTTTCTTTAGTCTTGTTTTTGCTAAGAAGTTTTTTTAATGTCTCTGAGCTTCTTCCTGAGAATAAATTTAATACTCTGCTTAAATTCAAGTCATCTTTTAAAAATTTAAAAAGTAGTTTAACTACTAATTTTTAAAACTTTGCCTATTCTTTGTAAGTTGTGTTTTACAGTTATCTAATCACCCATTTAATTTACTTCTCCATGTTTATAATTGACACTTTCCCTTTGATAACCATGTCATTGCCTCAAAATAAGTAATTGTAAAGCAGAGGAAAAGCATATATCATTTGCTTAATTGTGACTCTAACCACTGAAAGTTCTTATTATAAATAATTTGCCCAAGAGTTCACACTAAAGATTACTATAAATTTATATATTCTGGTTTGGAGTCTACAAACTTTAATATTATTGCTTTAGTTTTAAAGGTAGTATTCAAATATTTAGGTTTATGAGTTGGGGGTTCAGTTTAAGTTCAGGAAGTCTGTGAATGTTCCATAGTCTCACGTTTTCTCAGCACGACTAATTTAAATGCAATAAAAATGCCCGCTTGGTTGTTTACAAGCTACTAGGGACCTGCATTCCTTCATCTCGGGCCACTGGAGACTAAAGATGGAACACTAGAATCAACAATTTAATGAATAAATAATTAACACACAATTAAAAAGTTATTAAAACAGACTGGCATTAGCTATCTATGTACTGAAGGTCTCATAGGTCTCTTGTAGATTAGCACTTAATACTTTTATCTCTATTATTAATCTTGGCTAATGGTCTTTTTAGTCTTAAGTAAAATATTTTTATATTATTTCTCCTCAGACCTAAGACCTGGTACCGTGCTATGTAATTTGGTCCGTTCTTTCTTTCTTCCTTCCTTTCTTTTTTTCTTTCTTTCTTTTCTTTTCTTTTTCTTTCTTTATTCCTTCCTTTTTTTTCTTTTTTAATCTTATTTTATTGTATGTTTGTTTTGTTTTGGTCTGGCTTTCTCAGAGCATTGCTATTGCTATTGATTTCTTTTTGTTTTTTTTAAAAATCTATCTCTGTTTATTTTTATTGTTTATTTTTTAATCTTCCCTACCATTTCCATTAATATACATATGTATGATCCATGATATTTACAATGAATTTGAGTATTTTGTGCACATATATAGCATATCAACATTGCAATCTTTTCCCCTCCCCATTTTTGGCCCTCCTGGACCCCCATAACTCCCACTATCACTCTCATTTGGTTCCATAGAATGCCTGTTTTCTGGGTTTCTCAAATCACAGAAACCATGCAGTATCTGACATATTCAATCTTTTGAGTCTAACGCATTTCACCACTCTTAAGCTCGGTTTTCCATGCCTAGAGTGGACTGTACTGGTCATATCATGATGCATGCATAAAAACCATTTCAATATAAAATGCAACCAGTCATTTGACTCCTCACAAGTATAATATTCTTATAAAACCTCCCACAACTGACTTTTGGGCTGTAACAAGGCTATTGATCCAAAAATTCAAGGAACTAGTGAGTACAATGAATGGTTTGCAATGCTAAACATTTTAATTTCTTACATCATACTCTACTCATGCATTTGTATGAGCTTGTATTTTTACCATACTTGTTCTATGCTATAGTAATGCATGTAGCAATATTGCAAGTGTCTACCCAGATTCCAACATCAGTTTTTTTGATCACTAAAACAAATCCCTAGAAGGTCTCAGGCTGTGCAAAGCCCTAATAGATAATTTGGACAAAAATTTTGAGTGCTCTTATCTTAATACTTATCATGAATAAAAATATAATTTTTAAATGCTGTGTCAGTCATTTCATATTCAAGAAAAGTAATATTCATTATAACACAAATAGTCCTTTTTCAAGCTCTTGGGTTCATACTGCAAGAAAACTTAGCTATTTTATTTTATTAATTGTATATCTCTTTATTATAAAGACACACTCTCAAGGAGCCATTTTTACAGATGTCCACACTCACTTCTAAAGTACAACTGGAAAACTTTGGCAATTGTGAAACACAGAGGTTGCTTCATGCTATCAGAGTCAGCATGTATGAAATCACACTGAAATTTAAACAAAATTATTTGCTGCCACCTTGACCGTATTCTTTTGTTTTCATTTTTACATATAGTAACATAGAAGTTATAGTAACATAGAAGTTATTTTATACCTTGTCATTTATCATTTTAACATTTATATTAATAATTGCAAGTTATACTTTTTTACATTGAATTGCATGTGAACATTGGATTCTATCCTCATGCTTATGAAAGATATTAATAATCTATTACCTTATTAGTAATCTACAATATAACATAATGATTGAAAACCAGTTATATAGGCTTTCTTTTATTGTTATAACAGTATTATCAACTATTTCAATTATATTAATACCTATTAAGTGATAGGCTGAAGTGAGTAAAGAAAACATATGAAGTGCAAAATTTCAGATATATATTGAAAAAGTGATTTAAAGGACTGCCTTGGATATCTTGCAAGTATTGATTTTGTTTATATTGAAAGTTAATTCTGAACATTAAAATATGTATGTACAATAACATAAGGATGCATTACAGTCTTGACAGTTTCTTTTGATTTACTTGAGTGAATTGGGGTAACAATTTGATACCTATCTTGGGTTACACACCTCTGTGAGTGAGGAATTGGATTTGACTACTGCAGGAATGGGTAGATTGGAAATGGTTAGTGAATATTTAACACAGGGACAATGGGATTAGTGGGATTCCAGGAAAGAGGAGAGCAAAGGAGAAGACAGTTCTACGGTAAGAAGGGAGAGAGAAGGTGTGCACCTTCCGGAGAAACACGGAGGAGCAATTAGGCATTTCACAGAGAAAAATATCAAAACCCAAGGGCCTGTCTTACTATGTTTTAGTGTTGAAGCTCTTCTTCCCTTTCTGTTTCTCTTTAAATACATTTTATATGTACCAATAATGCTTGTGTGAGCTTCTGTTGAGAGGCAATGGAAAGAGAAGCTTGCACTTTCTGACATAGGTACCCTTTGGCATTTGCGGAAATATTGAATGTATTATTGCAACATGTGGTGTGAGCTAGCAAACAACAACGTGTCATAATTAAAAAGCACAAGGCTACAGGAAAAATGCCTTGTGGATTAAAGGAAGTATGTGAATTCCCAGCACTGCTGCTGGTAGCTGTGAGACCTTGGGAAATCAATAAAGTCTGTCTATGTTAAGCTCAGACATGTGGAAAATACAGAAAACAATATGTAGTTCATAGGTTCTTTGTGAAGGTTAAATGAAAGTCTATGAGTTCATCAGAACATAGCCTGGGGCACAGCATTCAATCAGAGAATATCTATTTTTCTCCCAATTGCAAATCAAAGAATGTCAAGCCAATATATTTTTTGATATTATGTCTCTCTCTGCAGCCCAAGCTGGTCCTGAACTCACTATGAAACCCAAGCTGGCTTTGGAAACATAACAAGACTCCTGTTTCAGCATCCCTAGTGCTGGGATTACAGGCGTGTGCCACCATGCCTGTCGTTTGCAGTGCTGGAGAATTGAACTCGGGTACTTAACACTTGATTTAGAGCTTGCACGACAAGCTCTTTAACCACTGAGCAATTTCTCCAGCTCTAATATTTGTTAATTTTAATTCCAGATAACTCATTTATATGACTCCATAAAATTATCCTTAGGCTCATAGACTTTTTAAAACAGCCTCCTAACTTATATATGTTAATTTGGGGCATTGGAATATCAAAAGACTATGAAAGAGACAAATATGCTTATTCTCATCCTATAGGTTAGGTCTACAGATAAGCAAGATCCGAAGGTGATGAGGAGAAGGAGGCACTTATATTCAGGTCCAATCAGTACTCTAAGCAGAGAAAGTAAAACTACAAAGTTCTTTCTACATCAGTACTGTTTTTTTTAATTTCTTTGATTAGAGATACTGATAATTCAACTTGATTAGAAACATAGGGCAGGTAAGCATATCAATCATACCTGACTTCTGTCCCAAGCCATTTCTATAAACTGGTGAGTGGATGAGTGAATACAGTGACATGACTCAGTTGGAAGGCAGGTGTCACAACTCAGAGTCTAATGCAGCTGCAATGACAGGGCAGGGTACAAAGGGAAGAAGCTATCCCGAGAAAGAGGCCTAGGAAGCCATTAGAATGTGTTATGAATTTTGGATTTAGAAAGAAAAAGAAAAAAATACTGACACTAAAATCCTCCTGAAATTTGTGCAAGTTCAGAACAAGTTCAAGTGTGAAATAATCAGAAAAAAATGGAGCACATTGAAATCCCATATTTAATAAAGATACTAGGTCATATTTTATAAATAAAACTCAATTGAAGTCTTGTTCAGACCCTCACTAATATAAAGCATGAATGAGTCTCAAATATTGTAACCAACAAAGTAAGCCAGCCAGAAAGAAGTTACTATTTATTTCTATTAATATAAAATTCTAGAGGTATTCCAACTAGACTGTTTTCCCTGACAGATAAGAAATCAGAATTGTCTGAGGTAGATGAGCTGCTTGGATTCAATGCATCAGGGAGTAAAGAATTTTTTTAGAGTTATAGGCATATTCCAGATTTTGATTGAGGTAATAGATACATTTATCAAAAGTTTTTGATCTGTACTCTTAAAATAATTCAGACAGCTTATAAAATGACAAAAAAGTTTTAATTGTTATACATCGTCTATAATGTGTGAAAAACATAAATATTTAAAATTGGTTACAAACATTACACAAATGGAGAATAATTAGTGAGTCACAAAAAAAATTGGTTTGCTGAGCCCTTCTGTTGTGGAGATATCATGATAGAATAAAAAATAGTTTGTCATCTTTGGACTTAAATATAGACCTGAAATCACTTCCTTTTACGCTCTATGATTGTTTTAAAAAATAAAACATGGAAATTAGTCTTCTCAGGTGTATTCTTTGACTAAGAATCTCATTCCCTATCTGTTCCTGTGGAAATTGCTAGTACAGACGAGTTCCTGACAGTGTGAAGTCACACTGCAGGAAACAAAGTCCAACCTTTATGGCTCCAGTACTACACTAAAACCATTTCTGTCTAATAACCTGGTATATGGAGCAATGTTAATGTTTAAGACTTTGTAAAATAAAACATGGAATAAATCTTTTTTTTCCAGTAGATAAGTAACAAAATTAAGTGATAATGATATCAAAATGCTCTCATTTTTATCGTCAAGAAGAACAAAATGATGTTAAGAGTTGCTTTATATATTTTGTTTTCTCCTGGTTAGAATACGTTTTTTTAAAAAAAAAAAAAAGGAAACGACTTAACTGAGATATTTTCTTGCTTGAGAAGTACTTTGCTCTTTATAAGGACAGCTGAACCATGAGGAAATGTGAACTGGCCTCTCAGAAAAAGCAGAAGTTTAGGCTTTCTAGGAGACTTAAGAAAAAAAAAATAAACATGTCCTCAGTTGTCCAGTAAAATAACGCAAAACACAATGAGCAAAAGGCTACGCAGTATGTTTATCAGGAAGACCTGATGGGGGATGATTGGAAGAAATCTGGAAAGATCTATTGCAGCATACAGGAAATTGATTAATATCACATGTACAACAAGCCACAGAGGATAATTAGCTGGCAGTAGGTGTTATTTCTTTCCCTCTCTGTCTCGCTCACCAAGTCCCAAGAACCCAGGGGAGACCCTTTGAATGTCATGAGTGCTTTGACTGTGTCAGTGGTATCAGTTCCATAATAGTATTTTTACTGCTTACCTGTGCTTTGGGGAAGGGATATAGAGTCAGAAAATTAGAAACTCAATTCCATGGCTTGTAAACACTAGAAAAAAATGTTTTAAAATCTAGAGACTTGAATCCCAAAACTTACAGTGGAAGGTTTTCTTCATAAAAGATCCACAAAGATTTTCAGCTACTAATCACTCACTGGAAAATATCTGAAATCTTCACTCAATATCCCAACTCCTAAATTACTCTATTCCATTCATTTTGAGATAGAAATGATCTAGAAATCACATATTTCTTTGTTGCATTATTTGTTAATAAAATGCAAACAGATAGCTGTGATAAAATCGCAAATATGCCAAGTATACTATTTTTCTTTTAAAGAAACTGAAAACCCTAACTATAAGAAAAAATAAGAGATCTGAATTTATGTTGCTGAATTAATAAATTAATATTTTTGAAAATATTCTCATGTCGTTTTCAAAAGCATAGTGCTACATAAATAATATCCTGCTGTTTGTACCCCGTTTGTATGGTGTTGCATACAGAGTGCGTGCAAAAAAATGATGTGATAGTCCCATAAATATTTTGACATCACCTAAGGCACACAGCTGTTTTGTTCCTAGAAAAATATCTGCCCATAATCCATGTTTCCATTTAAAAGTGTCTACTTGACGGTGGGTGTAAGAAATTAATTTGATTTTGAAACTTTAAGTACAGGTATCCAAATTGACTTACATAATAATCTTCTTAAAATTTATATTTGCAAATTGTTAATAGGTTAAAGGCTTCTTAATATAAAGAGCAGATGCTGTATTTTTCCTGTGTAAATATTTTTGAAATCTATTTTAACATATTTTTACTGTGTTAAAAGTCCTATCTTACATATGCATTAGTGAATGTGATGTGAAAGTGGTATATATGTACAATTATATGTATATAAACATATGTGTGTGATATATATGACACTAAGAGTGATATCATGAATGTGTTTACTACATAATTGTTTGCTATATTGTTTACTTAGAATCCAATAATTTACCTTAGATTTATTAATCCATTTCACTGCAAAAATTCAGTAATGCTATTGTAGTTTTTTATATTATACATGATTTTACTTTGGTTATACATAAATTAACCAACTCAATAATTTTCATGGAAACATTATTTTTTACACTTTACTCAGAAAAATAATGTTAAATAAGAATGTCTCCAGAGCAACCCCTCTAGGACCTACCTACCGAATTTGTTTTCAATTAGGACCAATTGTACACCTTGAACAAAAAAAAAAGTCTTATGAACTATGGCAAATATGTGTGAAATAAGGAAATATTAAATAATTTGGATACATTAAAATTCAATTTTATAAATTTGATAAATTACTTAGATTTATTTTCTTCACTACAAGGATATGTACATGAGCAAACTGAGTTATTCGAATGTTTCATGAGCTGTTTTTTCAGATTTTGCTTTATTCATGGAGATAATGGAGAAAGATGAGGAAGATGCTCATTATGAGGGTCAACTATGTTAAGAACAAACTCAGATTCCAGGTGCATGGAAATGTATGCCTCAGAGCCAGTTTTAGAGTTGAAATATTTGCAACAAATTTTAGCTGAATAAACTTAAAATAAGACAGATAACATTTTTAAAAGATCAGTTAAGGAACCACTCATTAGACATCCTGCTTAGGAAGTTAGGTGCATAATGCAATGTACAAACCTGAGTCTGGAAAAATGTTATTTCCATAGCTTAGACTAAGTACTTTGATACTTCTTTTTACTGTTCAATAAATATTTGATTACAAATCTGTCAATCAACCATTCTACCTTAAATTTGTGTTAAGACTAATATAGAAGATATTTAGGTTGTTGAGTGCTAGTATTTATAATTGAGAAAATATTAGGAGATAAGAGGAACAGAAGCAGAGGAATGAATAGAGTAAGAAGTGTAAGAATAGCTAAAGATGGAAAACCAGAGGGTCCGGGCCAGGAGGAGCTGCTTTTAGGCTATCAGGTAGAGGTCACATGTGTTGAGCAATTAAGGCTTTAACAAGTGTCTTAGTTAAGTTACTTTTTTGTTTCTGTCACTCAATACCTGGCATCCACAACTAAGGAGGAAAAGTTTTTTTAGCTCACAGTTTCTGAAGGTCACAGTCCATTCATGGGTGTCTGGCAACAGTGGAAGTATACGGCAGAGCTGAAGGTGGAAGCAGAACCTCACGGCATTGCAAACAGGAATTCCAGTTGAGGCAGGTGAATCAAGTCTAAGAAGGACGGCACAAAGCAGCATACATCCGCCCAGGCCCCTTTCCAGGGATCCACACGCCTTTGAAGTCCAGCCTCAGTGTTCAACCCATTCCAGGTTCAAGCCCCCACCGCACATCCTCAATCTTAAATCTGCCACACGACTGTGATCTCATCCACCCCTTCAGACCAGGTCCCAATCTTCTAACCATACATGGTTCCATAAATAATCCGTAACATCCAAATATATGAGAGTTTTGGGGAAAATTTCAGATCTAAACCATAATAGTGATTGATCAATAAGTAGTCAATGGCCCATATCTTCACTTTCTGCTTACCGTTTTCAGAGCTAGATAGAAAGATAAATTCATTATATATAGTGACTATGGAAAATAAACCTTAACTATATAGTTAAGCTTCAGTTCCACTACAAATCTTGCAATAGTGAATGGTGAAGGGTTAATGAAAATATATGAAGTTAAACTTCTTGTTCTAGAGGCTAGAGCTGAGGCCCAGACTTGAAAAATAGAGTTAATAAATTTCCGCTCAACATAAGGAAGAACTTTCAGCAATGAAAGCTACCCAAGCATAGAAAAGGCTGCATCTCAAGTAGTCAGTTCCCTGTCATTGGAATTATTCAAGCAGAAGCCAGATATATGACTATCATTTGGGGCTGGTGTACATGTGGTGAGAAGTGAGATTATGTGACCTTTAAGGTCCCTTCAAACTCTGATTGTAAGTAGATGTGTGACTAAAAGTAGTTTGCTGTGAACATGGGCATATTAAAATATCAAGCACAGTTAAATGCAGCCAGAGAAAGATAGAAATTGAAGGTATCATTGTGATTGGATGAAAGCAAGTGTATTTTTCTAAAATCTAGTAGCAGTGAGTTGTTGAGTAAGACAAGGCAATGAATCAGCACTTGGCGTGAAGGAGACGCGATGATTTAGAGCTGCAACCTCAGTCCATATGGAGTTACTTATCAAATGCCGCAATCGCTGTAAAGCATGCTAGAGTGAATCTGCTGCCCACTACACAAACACTCGGCAGTGTCACTGTCAACTGCAGAAAGCTTGTGTGTACATGCACCAAGAAAACGATGACACAGTGGATTTCCACTTTCTATTACCATTATGATTGTAAGATCCAGCAGAACCTCATTTTTTCCCATGTTTTTATTTTTAAAGCGATATTTATATTTGCATGGGAAGCTCAGAGCAGAGTGGAGTTTTCATTCCAGGAGAGTTTCACTTATTTTGTTGTTGATTTTCTTTTCTTTTTTTTTTTTTTTTTTGGGGGGGGGGTCTGCCAGGTACCCTTGGCTCTAATAACCAGGTTTTTGATGATTTAGGAAACAGTCCTGTCAATCCAAATCTGTGTCCTGTGCTCCAGATGCCTCGATTACCCTCCCATCTAGGGGAATGAGAGACATCGCCAGTCCTTCACACTGTAAACAATTCTCTGATCCAGTATCTGCCTCCCTCCTCTTGTCTAAATGGTTAAAATTTTCCTTTCTGGATCCCAGTGAGCTGAGCCATCATCTGCGAGTTTCTCCCTTTTCCTATCACTCAGCTCCCCACCCGATTTTTTAACTTACCAAGTGTTATTTCTCTGTTTAAGTTCCTTCAGACCTAATCCATCCTTTTCCATTATTACAGGAGTACTGTTTACACAGACAGCTCAGTTTTCTCTGCGTGGTCACAAAATAGCATAACTGGACTGTCGGCCCCTTTGTTTCCTACTTCATTATTTTATATAGGTACAGGCTTTAAATTCAACCTCTTAATGTCTTAACTTTTTGCTTAATGTTCTTGAGTATGTCTGTTTTGGTACCCGAACACCCTTCTTTCTTAAAACACTTCATTAATTTTATACATCTCTATTTTTACATGTCACCATCTTATTCTCAAAATGCAAAACCCATGTGCATGCATATACACCCACACGAATGAAGAAACCTGCTCTAACCTGCCAGGCTCTTTCAATTTTCTGGTCCTTTTATTATGCTTTCTCCACGTAAATTAAATCATAGTTCCAACTGTCTCTTAATTGAGAAAAATTGACCTTCTTTTCTGAATGTGGGTGTGACCCTGTGAATAGAAAAGCGTCCTTCTGAAATCAGAAGCACTCAGCTGCATTGAAAAGATTTTGTATTGGTATTTTTAAAATATAATGTGACTCTCTGTCTGGACACAAATAACAAATCCCCCCTAGTGCTAGTATTCAGCACCTGGAAGCACTGGGGGAAGTTGTATGGTAACTCATATAAAAAAATAAATGAAAGGAAAGCAAAACGTTACATCAGTATGTCAGCCCTGACTTCCATAATAAATCCAGACACACTGAAACTCACATGCATAGATCTGTTTTTCAGTCTGTGCCACCATAAAAAAGTCTAGACCATTTTTATATTCATATTTAAAATGAAAACCCCAGCCTTTAGATATCAATAAACAGTTAACTGGGTGGTCAAAAATATACTGAGTTATTTTGTAGTGGGACACTAGCTGTAAAAAATAACAATTTGAGTCACTGTTGAGGTAGCAAATATAATGTAACGGCAGAGACAAGATGACAGTTTGATGTGAAAGAATCCATCAACACACATGGTTTGTGTGACAGTGATTCTATGGGGTGGCTCTAACCTATCCAGCCAGCAAAAAAAATTATGAACTCAGACAGCCAATCCCTTCAATTTTATAGATAGAATGGTAAAGGAAAACAAAATTTGTGTGGATTCATTCAATGATATATCAATTCTTTAGCACCAATAATTTATTAACCTGTAACAAGAAAGCAAAGTCAGATACCATGTAATATTGATAGTACTCTGAGATGAGAAATAAGCTTTGGTGGGTCCTCAAAGCAACACAGAGGCGGGAATGGGAGCAACATTACAGCTCCCACCTATTTTCCGCTAAACATCCTGCTTGAAAAGGTGCCAGACCTTTAGCTAACTTTCAGACTAAAATATATAGTCATGCACTGGAAAACAATGCAATAATTTCATTGCTAATAATATTACATTATATTACAGATATTATAGATGATGTAATTATATTATAGATATTAAATTTCTATCAAGGATGGAAAGATGAAAAGTCATAATTTTGATATGAAGCACCAAGTGATTTTTGTAAAGACCAACAACTCAAATATAATGCTTGTCAATTAGTACACACTCTATGAACAAGACTTGAGAATCCAGTTGCTTAAGTGTAAACCTTTCCTTCCTAATTAACATGAGACTGAATATACATTTTTCAAAAGCTATATGATTTTCTTCACAACTTAAAGTGGAAGAAAGCAATAATGGCTTTTTCAGAGCTCGTGAAGGGGATGATATAGTAAAAATACATCTAAATGGCTAGACAAAGACTAGTACATAATAATAATGAATGTTATCTACGATTAACAAGATTGTGTAGAAAGAGCAACAATTATGTTATAGATAAGGAGATTTAATAAACATGAGGGTGGCTCCCAGTTCTATTGAAGAATAATTTGTTAACAATGTTCAGGAACCTTTTTTCCTTGGATTTAAAAAAAATATTAATGATAATTTCCAAGATGGAAAGTGGGCAAGTATTTTAGTGGGAAAGTGGACAGTGTGAGCAAAGTAAGCAAAAGAGAATTTGGGGTGCAATAATCAATACATTAAAGACTGCTCTAAGAAAATCTATGGAATCTATTCACTCAAGTTAACTGATAAATTCCTCTCTGTGAGAGAGAAACAGAGGAGTACCACGTCATCCTGCATTTATAAGCCATGCTCTGGTGTATATAATATACACTCTTTTCACCTCTAATTTTAATTTGAATGTTTAAAAGTAGTTAATTTCTTTGTAATTATTTTTATCCATTTGTATTTACTATATGTTACTGCTGGTGTTGCCTGGTGTCCAGGTACTGGATCTCTAGATATGATTGTTAGTAACCAGTCGGAGTTTACAGAAGATTTAAAACAAGAGGAGGTTTACTGTGAAAGTAAAGCAATTGAGATCATCTATCACTATGCTACCTATGTATTTAATTTGAGTAATATAAAATTGAAAAATAAGTTAGAAATATTTACTATGATAAATAAGTAACTTACCAAGTTTTGCAAAAGGAATGTTATATTAAATGCTTTATCTTTACTTGCCAGAGACATGCAACTTAAAAAGTTGCTGTCGAATAAAATATGAAAAGTTAATAATCTGTTACTAGAAAGATATTTATAACCATCTTGAGTGCATCTGGAATTCTTTTCAGATATTTTGTTCTTCCTCGGAGATATTTAAACTAAAAAAAAAAGGAAATTATGATAAACTTTAGAAATAAGGCAATATCAGCCTGCAATCAGCAATATAATACACGTGGGAAAATCAATGAATCTACACATGATTTTTCACAAATTAATGTCATCTTAAATTTTATGTTAGGTACAATGTTGATAATACTTAGACATGATTACTTTTTTCTTGATTTTCCAGGTATCTTCAGTTTAACCCTCCCACCACTACTTCTACTAATACCACTAGTACTGCAGAACTTTAAAATAAGTTTGTTCCACTTGCAATCTGGATTAACCTGGTTGATCAAAACAACAAGTGTCGACTGGAAGTTGGTTAAAAAACATAAGCTGGAGAGATAAACTAAACTACATCATAAAATAAAATTTCACTTAGGAGTATGTAAAAGTAACTAGACTTTATAAACACATAGATTCATTGATGACAACCAGTATTTTGTTTTTTTATAGATTTACAAATATTTTCACTTTTTGGAATTCTGTTTTCATTTTCATAGTATTGTTAGGACAACTGTAACTATTTACAGCATACAGAATGTCTGAATTAAAGCATTGTTTTATTGATGGGATCTTTCATTTTCAATTACCTTGTTTCTGAAGCTCTGCGCTTTATTGTACCCTTACATATGCATCATCAAATGTACGTGAGCTTTCAAGGTGGCTCCTGAGCTGGTTATATTGCTGTATTCCTATGGTATCATTACAATTATTCTATGAAATGACGTAGTAGAACAAGTTACTTGCCTTTGTATGAATACACATCACCCCTTGGGATCATGATAAAGGAACTCCAGAGCCTTGTGCCCACGTATCAAGAGCATATCTGCAATTAATATTCACTAATCTCTTCTGTTCAAACACACCATTCCTCTCTACTATGTACACAAAAATTTATGTCATTTCATTATAATCTAGTTTAAATATAAAATCCCCTTATTTGGTTTATCATACAAATATCTGGCTGTAGACCCAGCCAAGAGACTTAATTTGAGCTAAGTCTTCACTACATTTCTCATGTCTCAGGATCTCTGACTTTTGGCACATACATTTTGCTCAAGACACATATTTTATACTTTATAAGGTATTTCTCTCCTCTCTTCTTGTGTTTTCCCAATTTTCTGTAGTCTCCACTGAGGTATTTTTCATGCATGTGTACTCTGTGTCAGGAACTCCACTGAAAGAGATGTCAGTGCCTGAGTGTCAGCATAGCTGGTTAAGAGACGCCAAGCTGAACATGACATCCGGCCCTTTCACCACTTAAGTGATGGGTTATGATGTAGAAAGCATAGACTTACTCCCCCTTCACACAAACAATTCTGATTCCCCTGTCCCCTGTGAAATAACACCCCTAGAGAGTCAGTGAATCAAAACAGGCAAGGAATACAAGAGATCAATCTCACTGATGAGGGGCCTCAAAACAAAACACTAAGTGAGAATAAGAAAAGTGTTTTCTCTCTTCCTATCCAGCCTCCTAGTATTAAGAATGTCTTAGGCTAAGCAAGTTAGGGAAATTCTGTTGAAGTTCTCTGTAAAGTTGCTTCAAAACAAAGGTCGTGCAGAAGACCTTAAATTTGATATAATCTCATCTGTTGGTTCTGGGGACTATTTCTGTATCCCATTGAGAATGTCTTTGCTCATGCCTATACCTTCAAGAGTTTTACCTCTTTACCTCCAGGAAGTTCAAGTGTTTTCATTTAATATCTAGCACTATGATCAACTTTGATTTAATTTTAGTACACGGGGATAGCTGTGTGTCATTTATTCTGGATAATCAGGTCTTCCAGCACCATGTACTGAAGAAGACATCCTCTTTTCCAGTGTGTTGTTAGAGCATTCCTCAAAGATCATGTAGCTGAGTGTGCTTGAGGTTGGCTCTGCGTCCTCAGTTATGCTCCACTGGTCAACCTGTTTTTGTGCCCTATCTTACGATTTTTATCACTGCTGCTTTGTAATGCCATTTGATGTCTAGAAATGTAATGCTACCTGCCTAATATAACCATTGTGTATTGCATACATATACAAATAAAAATGAGGACAAAACAAAGGCTAACGAATGAAAAAAGTGTACACATACATTAAAAATACGTCCAGTTAGGACACCTGAATTGTGGGCTGCAGCTTCCTCTACTGACTGTCAAACAAGCACACCATGTGCCACGAGTTCGAGGCCAGCCTGGGCTACATGGTGAGATCAGGATCAGCTGGCACTGCAGAATGAGAAGATGTCTCCAAAAAATTACATAAATAAATAAAATTACCTAAGTATAGGTCTGCAATATTATTTGAAGTTGAATTCAATTTAATATTGCCTAATTTTGTAAACAGTTAAACCTTATTTAACTCTTAAGTTTCTTAAGGGCAAGATTTTTTCCATTTTCACTGTAATTTACTGAATAATATTTTTGATTGATTGAATTGACTCAAACACTCAGTATCCATGGGAGACTGATTCCCTTAAAGATCCAAGAACCAGAAGATAATGAAGTGTAGTTTTTAAATGTGTTAAATATCATTTATACATAACATATACATCTTCCCAAATATATTAAATCATTTCTAAATTAGTATCAAGATCTCAAACAATATAAATAAACGTAACACTACATTTTAATTGAGATTTTGACAAGAAAATCTCTGTGCGATTGTAGCATAGAAATCATTTTGTATTGAACACACTCAGTCTTCACGTGGTTGAGCCCACACACAGGGAGGGCTGAGTACAAGTGCGTTATATTCAGTGCCAAACAGTTATTAGTCATAATAACCTGCCAGGAAATATATATGTTTTAAATATAGGAGAATAATATAAGAGTAGATTGAAGGAGATAGAGGAAGGGGAATAAAAATCACAGAAGCCTACCTTAATGTCTTACTGCCTGTTGTAATTTCCATAGGCAACGTATTGAGCACAGGAATGTTAGAAAGTATTTTCTTTGTGTTGCATAACTGTTAAGTTTCAAAAGATGCCTAAAATAAAACAATCTGATATCAAAATGCGGGGAATGGTGATATTTTTGATGTACATAAGTAAGTCGGTTCAAAGGAAAAATATCTTACTTTGGCAAATAGAGTTCAGTGCTCTCAAGTGAACTGTCATAGATAAATGTTTGCTCATAAACAATGGAACATATGTAATGGAATTTATGCTGCCTTTTGCTTTATTCCTGTAAGGCTCATTTCCAGAGGAAATAAAGAAGTAGAGAAAAAAAAGGTATTTTATTTGCATTTATGAGCTATAGCAGTATAGTGGGCATGTTGGCAAATGGATGTAATCCCAGCACACCAAGAGACTGAGGCAGAGGAATTTCAAGTATGAGCCCAACCACGGCAATTCAGCAACCTAACAAAGTTCTCTCTCAAAAAGAAAAATAAAAATAGATCAGTATGAAGATTCTGGGTTCAATCCTCAGTACCACACAAACAAAAACTGTGTGAATCACATTTAAAAAAGAGGATGAAAAATAATTTTCACTACATTGTTTTGTTTGTTTTGGTTTGGTTTTGATTGATTGATTGATTGTTTAATTTTCCTTTTTCCTCTGGAAACCACTGGGCAAAGTCTACATGACAGCAGACTTAGCACAGAAATTATTGTAATATATCGATCAAGTCGACACTTTGGGGGACTGACTCCAAAACTCATTTATAATTATTGAATTCTTATGAGAACATTTTTTGTATGGCAGAGATATTTCACATAGGACAGTGTTTTATTCTTTGTTGTGTATGAAGTACTGGAGATTGAACTCAGAGCCTTCAACCTGAGCTAAATCTTACTGCCTTTTCGACCACTTATTTATTTGAGACAAAAATCTCACTAAATCACTCAGTTACCAAAGTTGGCCTCAGTGTTTTGTTTTATTCTTTACAGAATCACGCCTGTGATAGTTGGATCTGGGGTGTCTGCCCAAAGCCTCATATTCCTATAGGTACTGTGTAGGGTTGGGAGGTGGAGCCTGGCTGGAAGGGGTGGATGCTTGGGATTGACCTGGAGTGGCGTGTTCTGGTTCCACCCTTTCTCCCAGTCTTTCTCTTACACCACACTGTGAAAATCTCTGCTTCCCAGACCACCAGCTCTGGCCCCACGATGTAATTCCACTATTTTCCTGCCACCTACCTTGAATGGACTGTGACTTTCTAAACCTGTAAACTAAAATAAATGTTTCTTCCCTGGGATGTAGATGTTGGTTATTGACTCACAGCAACAAAAAGTAACTAGGACAATGTCAAATATTAAAATGAAGAATTTCAGGCGTTTCCTTTCTTTCACTCAATCTTTCCTACATATATTATGAAACAACTCAAGATAATTAAAGTAAATGACAACATTTCTCAGATTAAATATTCAATCATTCTTGATTTCACTTTGTTTTTCACAAAATGGTAGAAAAACTTTGTAAATGTTCACTATAGTACCATAGCGATAAATATAGTTCACTATATTCTTATTATCACTTAGTAATATTGCAAAAAAATAAATCAGACTGTGCTAAAATACAATAAAAAATCTAGAAGTCAGGAAAGTTCCTAGATGGAATGCACGTATGACAATGCCTTCTTACTATATAACAAATATATGAAACAACCTCACTGATGGTCAAGAAATGAAAGAGTATTACTGACCTAAGACACTTAGAATTTAAACAATCTGTAAACTTGGAAGAAATTGTACATGAGCACGGTAGTTTAGTTGTTGAAGTCATTTCCACTATAGACGTGGCTATTATTTTCTTAAATTTTCCCGAAAAAGAGGAGTGTTTATGAAGTGCAGTGTTGAAATTAGTTAATAAGTATTACACAAGAAATCACCTCTTTTTTAAAATATTGCTGATACTCATAGCAAATAATCAGACATATAGAAGTACAGATAATAGTTTATAGTTTTTTTTCTTCTAACTCAGCACTTTCTCAACCTCAACCATGTAATTTTTTTCCAAAAATATCACACATTTTAAAAACTGAGGGTCTAGGAGACTCTAGTTCAGGCTTATTATTTTACAATGACCTATCAGAAGAAACTGATTATCCGCTACTATTTCTTTTCTGTCAGTTATTTGGAGGTAGAAAGCTTTATGTAAAAAAAAATCTTTGATGTTTTGACTAGGAAATGGAAGGAGACGAGTTGGAAGAAATTAGATTCTCCAGTTGTTTAACAGGAGACCCAAATGAACTCTGCAACTGCCATTTTTTCCAAGATCCATGTCTCTTTTAGGAAACACGATAAGGAATTACAAAAGTTTAAATGAGTTTTACATATCAAACATGAAAAAGAGTCTATAGGCAGAAGGAGCAAAATTTTGTTTAACTATATGAAGAAAGCCCTTTTAATTCAAAACTGTATTATTTAAATTAGGCTTTTTATCTAATTTTGTTTTAATTCTGTGTTGGTTTTTTATTTTTATTTTTTGCTTTTACATGAAAACCCAGATTTAGAAAATAATGAGTTCACACTACTTTTGTTTTAAGGAAAACAACCAGGGTATGAAAGTGATAGCAATATTTTCTAAAACATCATGTCTTATAGTAAAATCTTATATTTACTTTCCAATGTAATTATTCTTAGCAGAAATAGATATTTGCCTATTTGAAGAGTGGGATAATTTTTTCATTTAATTGTTTCTTCCTATCATTGCCATATCACCTCTAGATGTTTAAAAAATGGCCAAGAATGTTTTCAATTCATCAGTTTGAATCTTGCCCAAAATTTCCAAATATGTAACACTAGTAAAAGGAAAGGGACTAGAATATTAAAGGGGATTATAATATTAATATGACTGACTAAATGCGTCATGTTTAAAACACATATTGTGATACGTACAAATTACATCAATTTAGTTGAGTCAATAAGCAAACGCAACTTAAAAAATGTCCATATTACTCTTGAGAGGATGAGCCACTACCTGAAATAAAATATAACCTATCTTTTAAACTAGAGGGATAAATTAAAACTTTCTATGATACAGAAAGCTTAAAGAAATATGAAGCCACTAAGCCAGCACTGGAGAGAATATTAAAGAAATCTTAGAAAGTGAAAGGGAGGCTAACAACACCAAAGACCCCGAGAAAAAGAAACAACAGATAGAGGAGAATGAGCTAAGAAGAAAGTAAGTCTAACAAATAATGCTTAAAAACTATAATGATGGCAGGACATACCAACCATACCTTAATAATTACTCTGAATGTGAAGGGTCTCAACTTACCTACAAAAAGACATAGACTGGTTGACTGGATCAAAACACAGAAACCCACAATTTGCTGCTTAAAAGAGACATACTTCACCAACAGAAAAACTAACTCATAGACTGAAAGTAAAAAAGTGAATTTTAATATTTCAAGCAAAGGACTCAAAAAACAAGTGTGGTCACAATATTAGTGTCAGACTCATCAGATTTCAAAACAAAACAGACTAGGAGAGACAAAGATGATCTCTATGTACTGATTAAGGAAACAATAGAAAACGAAGATTCACAATTATTAATACATATGCTCCAAATTTTAAAGCACCCAATTATGTAAAATATTAGATATAAAAAGTAATATAGGCCTCCAAACAATTACAGCAGGGAATTTTAATACTCCACTATCATAGATAGATATCAACCAAACAGAAAATCTACAGAGATATACAACGTTAAAATGACACTGTAGAAAGTTTGGACCTAACAGAAGTTTACAGAGCTCTCCACTCAACATCAACAGAATACATGTCCTTCTCAGCAGCACATGAAATATTTTCTAAAATGACCATTTTCTAGGTCAAAATTCATGCTTTAATAAACACAAAGGAATAAAAATAATTCGTTGTATATTTTCAAACCATAGTGGGATAAACCTGGAACTTAACACCAAAAGAAACAGAAGAAAATACACAAATATATAGAGACTAAACAGCTTACCACTGGCCAAACAATGGATCACAGAAGAAATCAGAGAAGAAATCAAAAACTTCATAGAATTAAATTCTGATGGATGTACTTCACACCAAAATCTATGGGACGCAAAGAAAGCAGTACTTAAAGGAAAATTCATAGCCATCAATGAACACATCAAAAGAACAGAACAGTCACAAATAAACACAATAATGATGCACCTTAATGCCCTAAAGGAACAAGAACAATCTAAGAAAAAAAAGCAATAGAAGAAAATAAATTATAAAGATCAGATTTGAAATTAGAAAATTAAAATTAAAGTCAATAAAAAATTAATGAGTCAAACAGCTGGCTCTTTGAAAAAATAAACAAGATTGACAAAACTAGCTAAATTCACCAAAAGAAGAAAAGAAAACGCCCTTAGAAATGAAAAGGGTGAAATTACAGCAGACTCATTGCAACTTAGAATATTATGAGAAATTGTTTTGAACAACTATATTCTAACAAGTGAGAAAAATGGGAATAAATGAGTTCCTAGACACATACAAAATACCAAAATTCAATAAAATGACATGAAAATCTTGGATAACCTCATTGCACACACAGAAATTAAAGCAATAATAAAAGCTCTACCTACAAATAAAATCCCAGGACCAGATAGATTCACAGAAAAAAAAATTCAGTATTTCAGGGAAGAACTAACTCCAATTCTTCTCAAACTTTTCCATGAATTTGAAAGAGAAGGAATACTACCAAACTCATTTCTGGTACCAAAACCAGACCAGGACTTAGCCAGGAAGGAGAATTCTAGACAAATTATGATAAAGTTTCTCTATGAATACAACTCCAAAAATTCTTAATGAGATTCTGGCAAATAGAATCCAACAAGTGCTCAGAAAGATCATACACGATGATCAAGTGGACTTCATTCCTGAAATGCAAGGCTGGATAAACATACATAAATCAAAAAATGTAATATATCTCATCAACAAAGGCAAAAACAAAAGCCACATTATCATCTCAATTGATGCAGAAAAAAAAAACATTTGATAAAATTCAACACCCTTTCAACACCCTGAGAAAAATATGTATATAAGGGCCTTATCTCAAACTCATAGAAGCCATATGTGCAAACCTACTGAAAGTATCATAGTAAATGGAGAAAAATTGAAATTGTTTCCACTGAAATCCAGAACATGGCAAGGTTATCTAATCTCACCACTCTTACTCAACATAATTCTTGAAACACTTGCCACAGCAAACAGGCAAGAAAGTGAAATGAAGGGAATCTGCATAGGAAAGGTGGAAGTCAAACACTCATTATTTACAAAAATATGATTATCTACATAGAAAACCCCCAAAATTCCACTATGAAACATTTGGAAATAATCAACAAATTCAGCCAGATCACAGGCTACAAAAATCAATACTAAAAAGCAACAGCTTTTGTCTACACAAACAACAAACTCACTGAGAAAGATCTCAGAAGAATAATTACATTCTCAATAGCCCAGCAAAAAATTTAAGTACCTAGGAGTACACCTAACCAAGGAAGTGAAGGACCTATATAAAGACTATATTACAATGAATAAAGAAGTTGTAGGTGGCATCAGAAAATGAAAAGTTCATGGATAGATGGAATAAATATGGTCAAAGTGACTCTACTGCCAAAATTGACATATAGATCCAATTCAATTCCTGTGAAAATACCAATAATTTATTTTTTACAACACTTGAAAAAATAATTCTTAAATTTATATGGAACCAAAAGAGACCTAGAATAAAATAACAAGACTAAGGCAGGAGGCACTACAATTCCAGACATCAAGTTATACTATAAAGCAGTAGTTGTAACAAACTTTGGTACTGACAGACAGTTAGGCCAGTAGAGCAGAATCGAAGATGCAGAGACAAACTTAAATACCCTCAGCTACTCAATCTTCAATAAAGGAGCCAAAAGTGCACACTGGGAAAAGGACAGCCTCTTCAACAAATGGTGAAGGAAAATTGGACATCCAGACGCAGAAGAAAGAATATAGGCACACACCAGTCATTATGCAACAAAATCAAATTAAAGTTGATCAAAGACATAGATATTAAAACTGAAACACCAAACCTCTGGAATACAAGTTAGGCAAATATCTAAAAACTATAGGTGTAGGCAAAGACTTCCTTAATAAGACATCAAAAACAAAAGAAATTATCCCCATTATTAACAAATGGGATTATGTCAAATTAAAAAGTTTCTGCACAGCAAAAGAAATTATCAACACTGTGAAAAGACAGCCCACAGAATGGGAAAAAATATTCATCCCAATGCCTCAGGTAGGGGGCTCATAACCAAATTATACAGAGAACTGAAGAAAAGTAAGCCCCTCGAAATCAAAGACACTATTGAAAAATTGGCACAAGAAATGAATAAGCAGTTCTCAGATGAAGAAGTTCAAACGCCCAAAACATGTCCAACATCTTTAGCCATAAGAGAAATGCAAATCAAAACACCACTAAGATACTATTTAACTCCAGAGAGACTGGCATATAACAAGAACACAAGCAGCAATCGGTGCTGGTGAGGCTGTAGGAAAAACAGAACTCTCCTGCACTGCTAATAACATAAACTGGTACAATCGATATTGAAAGCAGTATGGAAGACTCTCAAAAGACTGGAAATAAATATCCCTTCAATCCAGCCCTACCTTCTCTGGGAATTTTCCCAAAAGAGTAAAAAATCAACACTTAACAGAGATATATGTACACCCATGTTCACAACAGCTAAAATGTGGAAGACACCAAACAACATATCCATCAACAGACCAACCAATACAGAGGAACACAGTCTAACTACTCAAACATTTAATTAGTAAGAGATATGAAAGAAAAGCCGAGATTATGATTAAAGTCTTTATCACAATAACATAACGTCTTCTAGAGGGCAGACAACTTACCGGAAGAAGCAAATTTGCACTGTCTCTTGAAGGATGAATGGGATGACCTAGTGAAAGATAAGAAGGAAATTTTTCTTAGGTCAGGGTTTCCCACATGATTAAAAAAAAAAAGAAGTTCACACCCACTTTCAGTTGAAAATAAAACACGCGCCGTAGGTGTTTTTGAAAAAAAAAAAGACAGAAGAAATGTAAGTTCAAATAAAATTACATAACCAACTGATTATGGCACATAATATTTTATAGAGGAAATATTCCAACAGCAAAGATAACAATAAAAGGCAAAACCTTAGCCTACAATTTGAGAAAAAAAAGAGAAGAAACAATAAAAAAGGAGAAAAGTTTAAAATTCCATTAAATTCACTTCATTAAACATATTACACAAGGCGTTGTGTAGAGAACTAAAAACAAACACATAGTTCTTAGAATTTCATAGACGTTTGCTAGGGTAGATGCCGTGTTAGGAAGTGCTTAGGGTAGATTCTCATGGTGACACATGTCTGGTTTCAGCTTTCCTACTGATGGGTAAGGGCAATGTGTACAACTTAGGTTGTTTTTAGCTGGCTCTCTATGGGAACTTAGATCCTTAGATCAAAATAGCTGTTTTTCAGAAGCTTTCAGTGATTCTTTGGTTTATAGGGGAAGAGACAGGGTTAGCAATATTAAAATGTGTAATTTAACTTACAACATGAAATTTTATGAATTTAAGACATGCTGTCCATTAACACACAGTCATTTATTTAGCAAATATGTACCGGCTGATTACTATGCATCCATACTTAATTGTGGTGATAAAAAAAAAAAAACAAAAAGTGAAAACAACTTGCACAGTATCCTAACCGGGCTCAGTAAATATAGTACTTACAGGTTACTGATAACCCAAGTCACCAAATCAGGGTTTTTTTGATAGTGGAAGTACATAGTTAATGTGTGATTTATTAAAGTAGATGAAGTAAAGATAGATTTAGAAATGAGGTGAAATTTAGATTGGAATTTGAAATGCAATAATGATTTAGACAGAGGTTACTGTGGTAGGGTGTAACATAATTCTTTAATTTAAAAGGAAAACATGTGCCATGACCAGCAGTGAGAGGAAATGTGATGTTAGAATAACCGTAAGATATCTGGTGAACTGTAGAATTTAAGAGGTGGCTGTGAAGGAGAGAAGTGGAAAGGATAAAATAAAATGAAATATTCTCAAAGCTACATTAGTAAGTTAGAATTGACAATTCAGTAATGTGGAATCACTCAAGTGTTGAAAGTTATGAGATGCTATAATCATATTTAAGTTTTACAAGCACACTTCTATCTGCGTTGTGGGGAATTGTTGCAAGAGAAGGACAATTTTGTCAAGAGTCCAAATGACACTTCTGATAGACTAGTCTTCAGGAAAATGGTTATAAAGGGTAGAAAAATAATAGTTTATATTCCTCCTATGCTTTATGTTTAATTTGCATTTCATTTACATATTTTAAGAGAATACATTTCATTTTTTAGAAATTCTAGACATTATAGACCTGTCAGAAAAGAACAGTTCACATCTTTTTCTCACCTCTACATTGGGATCTTATATCATTGCTGGGCGTGGCTCATGTTATTTTCTTAATTTGAATAATAATATAAATTATACGTGTTTTGTTTTTAAGCCATCAGAATGCAGCTCATACTGAAATATATTATCAAGGAATATTTGGTGTATGCACATGCTAATATTGAGTGTAAGAATTTTTAAAATAAAGTAAAACAAGATAGCAACACATAATATGTGAGCCTTGGTTATGAAAGAACATTTAAATCTGGTGATTACAAATGGAATTATGAGGATGTAAATTGAAACTATAAATTGAGGTCAATTTGTTGATGATCTTGACATCAAGCAGGACACGTTCCCTTCAGTTTATGGACAATTAGCAACTGTTAAGTTTTTCAAAAAGGTGAATATTGTACTTTGTGTAGAAAAAAGACTTTATTGTACTAACAGAAACACAAATTGACATTATTTCAGATTCTCCACTGACACAAGAAGCATAAATAATTACCCACATAATTCAGTACCTTCAAATTTAAATATAAATTTGCGCTTCTTCTTTAAATACCCCATTCTTAGGGTGATGGTTTTGCTCAGTGGTTACAGGCCTTGCCTAAGAAGTACGGGGTCCCGGGTTCGACCCTCCAGCATCAAATACTAGCTGGACACGGCGGTGCACACCTGTAATTTCAGCACTCTAGAGGTTGAGGGAAGAGGGTGGCTTTGAGCTAGAAGCCAGCCTGGGCTACACAGTGGATTCAGAATCAGCCTGGACTACAGAGTGAGGCCACCTATCAATAAGTAAATAAATAAATAAGCAAAGAGAAAACTAAATAGAACCATATGTCCAATTATTGGTATAAATATTTAAATTTTAATTAAAAACTAAATGTAGTATTAAAAATGTGAAATCTAATAATGATAGGTAAGGAACATTGTACATATCAAAATGAAATAAAATAAAACAAAAAATCCACAAAAAAGTTATATACCTGCAATGAAGGGAAAAAATCAAGCACACAAATTCAATAGACACATGCATTTGACTTGAGTGTTTTTTCAAAAGACCTTTGCCAAGTTCTGAGTTGAATATTATATAAAATATATTGGATGCTTGCTATTTCAAAGAGGGTTTTATTAAAAATAATAGCAACAAAACCTATCAAATATTATGAGGTCAGCTTGATTAACTTTACTACTCTCCTAGATACTGACAAAAGCACAAAGAGTATTCACATTTCTCTTGTCTCTAGTAACACAAGAAATAGCCAAAGGACAGAATTTTTTTTTCCTAAAAGGTACCAAACTCAAAATATGATCCAATTCCAAATTTTTGTTGTCTAGATAGTAAAAGCTGTTATCTGGATCCTGGAAAAAACGTTTGTGCAATCACTTCCAAATCCAAATTCTTCCACCTGAAGCTCATTTGGTAAATAAGAGACATACGGAAGGAAGGACTTGTTTAATCTGGCTCCCTTTGGTACTGTTTCTCAAATATTTTTGTGCATAAAACCACCTGGAAAACTTGCTAAATGGTCCATCCTGTGCAAATTATATTACCTTTGGCATTGGTGTTACCCAAGATGTGCATTTTAATAAGCTCCCTAGATGATCCTGATGTGATTCCAAGCCAGTGTTAAGATGTACTTTAGGAATCACATAAATAATCAGGACCTCGACGTTCTTTAATGTAATGGCTGTTGCCCAATATTTTCTCTTTCATATGCAGATCTACTCTTGGATTTGCCTAAGAGTTTATTGCATGACAATAGCTAAGGCATGCTAAACATGGTTCCCAGGCCTTGTCCAGGCACTTTGTATGATTTCAATCTTATTTCATAATACAACTCTATGATGCAGACTGTATTGTATTCACTTAATATATAAGCTAATAGAAACCAGGAGAGTTAAATATTAACAGCTTGGCAGAAGTTACACTATTAGTGGCAGTGAAAAATTCTGGACTGATTTGAATTAACATGCACTCTTAAACATGGTGCCATTGTGACAGAAACACAGGAAACGAAGTAGAAATGCAAAAGACAGAAGCGGAGTGGTAACTGACCCCCCCCCCCCACCCATCTTATTGATATGTATTAGTGCAAGATTTAAGGTTTACAATGAAGTTGAGGATTTTGTGCACATACGTATCTTGGTCAAGGTGACAAAGACTTTCCCACTCTCCTTTTGTCCCTCCCCCTCCCCTCCCCACCTTCTCTACCCCACCCTTTTTTAAAAAGTTTATAAGATACGTATGTGCATAAAATGCTCAACTTCATTGTAAACTTTGAATTTAGCACGTAAACATATCAATAAAATGTAGGAAAATAATTTAAATAAAATAAATAAATAATAAAATGAGATCCAAATTCCATGGGGTGGGGAGCTTATATCTCTTGTCTGCCTCTGTACTCTCAGGTTCCCTGAGAACATTGTGAGACACCCAGGATGCAGCGCCAGACATTATCATCGTGGACCAATTCCACATGAAGTGGTACCAATGTCTGACCCTCATTATAACACCTACCCTTTCCTTCTTCTATGATTTCCTGTAATTATATTGCCTCAATTTCACAAGATGACTTTCAGCTTGTTAAACACGAATTATTGTTGGTATTTGCTTTATTGAGCTATCTGACATAACCTTTGTTTTCCTAATAAAAATGGACAAGGGAGATATAGAAAAATTATGTAAAATTAATCAGATTTAAGAAAAAAATTATCTAGATGTGATGTCAAATATTTTTATATCTTGTATTATTTAATACACTGAAAAGATTATCACCCCAAAATACATGCTCTCTAGCCTGACTCCAATAAGAAACTAATCAGTTAAAAAGAATATATTAAGAAATTTTAATAGTTTAGAAAGCAATAATTGAAAATTGCTCTTTGGGGATGTCACCAAGCTCCTTTTAGATCATAGAAAACCTAAAGCACTACGCTACAACGGAAGCCAGTCTTTGTCAGTATCAGACACAATCCAAGCTTTAAGCAGAGGCCTAAAAAGGTAGGTAACAGCAAACCTTGTATAAACTATGTTTTCTTTTTCTATGATAGCATTTAATTTTTAAGTTAAGTATTATAAGAAAGCCAATAATAAATATAAAATAGAGTGATTGTAAGAACATTCTTTAGTAAAAGCTATATGAACATGGTCTTTTCCACTTTCTCTTAAAATAATAACTGGATTGAGCAAGGAAAACCATCAGGTGGGAGAGAGAAAGAGAAGACATACACGCTGGGAAAGAGGAAGACAAAGTTTCACTACATGCAGATGTCATTCTTTTCCATTGAGTGTATAAAGCTCAAACACTTCATCAAAACATTATTTGAGCCAACAAAGTAAGTGAACAACTTTTCATTTATATTGAAATACAAAAAAAAAAAAAATGTTGCCATATATTTACCCATGATAAATTCTTCTAAAAAATCGAGACAGCTGTTCTGGGCTGAAGGAATAGCACAATGGATAAAATACTTGCCTGGCAAGCTGAAGGCTCTGAATTTGATTCCCCAGTATCACATAAAGATGGGCATAGTGGTGCATACCTATAAGCCCAGCACGTGGGACACTGAGGCAGAAGGATTCCCATGAGTTCCAGGACAGTCTGAGCTCAGGACCAACCTGGACTGCAGGCTGAGACCCTGTCACAAAAAACCCTGTAAAATCTATAGTTAAAAAGTTCATAAACTCAACCAAAGAACTCTACAATAAAACTTTAAAAACTGATGAAAAATTTGAAGATAATACGTAAGTTTAAAAATTATCACATCTCAAGGATTAGAGGACTCGATATTAGATATTTGCAACATCCATAGTGATTCACCGATTCAATGAGCACCTATCAATGATATTTTCCACAGATCTCTAATAGAAAAGCACAATTTTAAATTCTCATTAAGCCTTCCCTACCACACAAGGAACAAATGCATTCTTAAAACAAAAATCAACAGATAATTTGATTTTAAGATAGTTTCAATATGGATAGTAGTCAAAATAGCATAGTTTTGGCATGAAGACATATGGACAAATGAACTAGGATAGAGAACCTAAAACTAACCCCATTCGCTAACTAAGCATCAGCAAAGTTTTAAAGAATGCAAGCTAAGAAAAGAAAACGTCTCAAATTAACAGTGTTGGAAATGATTGCGATCTACGTGGGGAAGAATGAATTTAAATCTTTACCATTCACAGTTTTTAATAAGTAAACTCAGCAGCATGGACATATGCTCTAAATTATGAGAATACTAGAAAAACATAGAGGAAATCCTTCATGAGACTGGAATGAGCTAAGAAGTTATAGATAAGTTGTTAAAAGTTCAAGATCGAGAACATAGACAAGCAGTATTGTAACAAATTAAATGACACTGCCAAGTAAAAGAAGCAATCAACATAGTAAATAAATAACCTACATAATGGTAGAAAATATCAAATTATACATCTGATAAGAGATTAATATCTGACTAGATAAACTCAACAGTAAAAGTATAAAAAACTGATTACAAAAAGTGGACAATACTTATAAGTGGACATTTTTTAAAAGATAATATACAAATGGTCTACAGATATGTAAAAGAATTCTCAACAACAGGTGTATGAAATGTAAATGAAAATAACAGTGAAATACACTTTAGTTAGAATGTCTATTATCAAAATGGCAAAAGTGAACATGCAGAAAATAGAACTATCATACACTGTCGATAAGAATGTAAATTGAAGAGCCATTGTAGAAAACAGAATGGAGGTTTATCAAATAGTACATACAGAATTCTCATACATCATGAATTTCTGATACTATGTATATGCACCATGGAATTGAAATGATTGTTTCAAAGAGACATATAAACCCTTACATCCATTACAGAGCTACTTACAATAGCCAAGGAAATGCAATACATATTTGCATGATTGAGTGCTATCGCACCACAAATGGAATGAAATTTTCTCATTTATTACAGCCTCAGTGGAACAAAAGAACCTTATGTCACAGAAATAAGCTAAGTGAGGAAAGTTGAATATCACGTACCACATTTCACAGCTCTAAGCCTGACCTCATGGAAGTGATTGTACCATAATGGTTATTAAAAGCTGAGATAGTGGAAAAAGGATGAAGAGAGAAGTTGGTCGATGATTACTATGCAAGCGTTAGGAGAATTAATTATTTTCTATTATATTGTTATAATATTTTAAAGGTAGTGATTGTGTCCTGCACATTTCAAAAGCTAAAAGGATTTTAAAATTTTTTACCACAAAGAAATATTGCTTGAGATATGCACTTCATTTGATTTGAAAATTGCATAACATGTATGTTTATCAGATGATTATATCATATATTATAAATTCATGCAACTATTAGATTTTAATTTTGCAAATAGCAAGAAGTATTATGGTCATATAAAGAAAGACATAAAAGACTGGGGCAGAATAGAGACTTGGGAAATAAATATGCTGTATCAACTGATCAGCAGGGACATAGAAAACAGAGAAACAACAACCTTCCCAAAAAATATTAAGAACATTGGAAAGTCACATGCTAAACAATAATATTGGACTATGTCACATGCTAAACCATACTACTGAACTTCTAAGGTATTCTCTGCATAAAACTAAACAAAAAATGAAAACTTGCAGAAATGAAACTAAAAAAAAAAAAAAAACCCTTCAATTAAAATGCAGACTGAGGAAAATATTTTGGCATTCACTTTGGCAATGATGACCTGGATGTGATCTGTGTGGGCTACATGTGGAATTCAAGGCCAGTCTAGACTACAACCAAGACCCTATTTGGAAACAATGAATAAATATGTGAATACATAAATAAAAACAAAAAAGAATGATGAAGAAAGCTTACGTTAAAGAGGATTACAAAAGCGTGGGAACAGCAACAGCTATTGCAGTTTAATGTGTAAAACTGTAAGCAGTAAAACTAATATCAGGCAGGTAGGACTATGTTAAATTAAGAAGTTCTGAACAGCAGAAAAAATAAAAAAATTTAAAACATAAAAAGATATACTGCATGTTGGAAGAAAATAATTGCAAAACAACAACTAACAAAGGGCTAATATCCAGAATATAAGAGAAATCCCTATAGATCCAAGGAGGCTGAGGCAGGAAAATCCCAAGTTTGAACCCAGCCCCGACAGAAAGCAAATTAGAGAGACTCTGTGTTAAATAAACAATAAAAATTCTGAGGATGTAGATCATCTCAGAGCTAAGTCTCTTTGTTCAATTCACAGTAACAACAACAGCAACAACAACAAAACGACAGTGCGATAGCAACTACAAAAAAAAAACCTAATTAAAAATAGACAAAAACATGAACTGACATTTCTCCATTGAAGACATATTAATGTAAACGATAAATAAATCCAACAGTTTTATGAGAAGGTATTCATCAGGAGAAGACAACTCAAAACCACAAGGAAATATAACCTCACGTGCATGTTGTAACTATTATCAAAAGCAAAAACATTAAAGTTACCACGTATTATAACAGACATAGACACTGGATCCTTACTCCCTGCTGATGGAGATGTACAATGGTGTCGACAAACAATTTGAAATTTCCTAGAACACATAATAGTAACATGTGATGTTATTTTCTGATAAGATGGGTGACTACTAAGAAAACTCTCAGGAAAGAAAAACAGAAACACATCATGCTACTCACACCTCGGTCCTAGATCAAACGCCCCTCTTCTTTTAGTGCTGAGTGTACTGACAATGACAGGAATTTTGGCACAGAAAATGAAGATGAGAGCTGGGCCTGCTCTCTTACAGGTCAGCAATCTCATCGTTCTGGGAGCCCGAAGGCAGGAGGACTACATATAAAAACCCAGATGGGTTGGAGGCTTTTGCAGGCAAATGGAGGCAACTTGAGACCATCATGCTTACTGAGGTGAGTCAGAAGCAGAAAGTAAAATATCGAATGGTTTCTCTGTTATAAGAAACCCAGAACACAATTATTTCGTGAAATTTAATGTGGGAAATAATGGAAACTTGGAGGGTAGGTGGGGGGAGGGTCGAAATGAGAAAGGGGAAGGATCAGTAACTTTGCCATCATATGTATGTGCACAAAATGCTCAATATCATTGTAAACTTTAAATTTTGCACTTATACATTATCAATAAAATGGGAAAAACCCAATGGGCAAATTAGTTATTTAGTGAGACTATCAAAATCAAAAATAAGAATGATTTGGAACATAGCTCAGTGTTAAGACTCTCGGTGCTATTCTCAAGAAGAGTGGAGGGTACATAATCAATGAAAAAATTTAAAATGTTTCTATTCCTTTTCTGTTGTATGATTGAATTACTTCTGTGATTGATACAAAATGTAAATACATTCATTTTCTGGCATTTATTTACCTTCAGATTATTATTCAAACTGAGAGTAAATGTGGAAAGTCACCTATTAACTAGATAGCTAATGACTCTGTTGCACACTTTATATTTTCCAGATAACAAATCCTAAGCCCTTGTATTGTGTTACTACTCATGGTACTGTATTGTATGGTCCTTAGCAAATAAAATATTTTGTAATGAAATTCTATTTCAGTACTAAAAGGATTTAAATAATGTTGATGGTAAAAATGTTTGGAAGAGTTTTGTTTAGGAACAAAATCTTAAAGAAACCTGTGTTGTAAAAGTAAGTTCTAAATCAGCCAAAAATATAAACTTTTCAAATATTAAGTATTTTGATTTTTAATATATTTAGCATCTTAGAAAGACAGTATTAAAATAGCACATTCAACTATGTCAATATTATTGGATTCCATAGAGGTCAAGAAATTCAATGTTCTGACTTGTTTCTAAAACAGAAATATTTTATCATTCACATGATTGCATAATAATTAAATTTCACCCTCAGAAAGCACTGAGGCAATATCGGAAGATTGTTGACAAATTATGGTCAACAAATAAAGTACATATTTCAATAAATATTTGAAAAAACATATCAGTATTATTTGATTTCAATTCTATTAAAAATGAAATTGGCTCTTCTACAGGAGTTTATATTTTAAAATCTCCATAATTTCAAATACTCACTCAACTTGGTAAACATGTAATACTGAAGTTTGAAATTCAAATTTAATCCTCTGATTGCAATTTTTCTCTTGAGGATGAATTTTCTATCACCATCCACTGATTTGTAAAATGACAAGAGTTATTAGAAGGTGTCTCAGCTTAAATCATAAATCATGTCAAAAATGGCTGAAATTGTTCACCTCTATTACTTTTTACATGAACTTTTCTTATCAAGCGGAAACTTAACATTACTCATGAAATAAAGGGGAACTAAACCAGTAACTTAGTAAATACAGCTCAGCAGAACTGATGACACACCGGTTTTGAAGTTAGGCCTCAAGAGATCGTGATTATTGCTATTCTTTCTCTCAGAATTTTCTTGCTACAACATAAGGATGCTCAGAAGAGCACAAAAGAAGAGAAACACGTGCCCCAACAAACCATCACTCTAGCTTGTTGCCATACATCACTAAAGAGAGGTAGGATGTCACATGACAGCAACTGCTCCCCTGTACTTTGCCAACAAAGGCGATTGCGTTTGTGAGTCCACCTGAAAGTTAACTGAAGCTAGTTCATACTGGCAGGATGTTCAGACGATACACTCACAAACAATAATAAAGCATTGCTATTCGAAATCATTACATCGTGGTGTGCTTTATTATGCAGCCCCAGTTATCTAATACAGCTTCACAGGAAATCCATGACAAATCTATGTTCAATCTGAAGAGAATAGGCTACTATAAATTTGTATACCACAGTTAGTTTATTGTGAGAGTGCAAAATAACACTTAACTAATTAGAGAAAAGAACCTTTCATCTGTTTGATGACACCGCAATCTTGGTACCTCATATTGCAAACAAACTGAAAGAAAATATAATGCAATGATTTTCCAAAGAATATAGATGAAACAGAAGTAAGTATGCTCAGCGTATGGAATAAGGCCCCATCTCAAAAAAATGTCAAGTAAATCACAAAATTTTGAAATCAAAGAGTATGTACTTATTGCAAAATAAAGGAATTAACTTGAAAATTGATTTTAAACAAATGATAAACAAACTCAATGCCCTAGAAATGATATAAAATTATATGAAAGACAAGGCCAAGAGAAAATGTCTTCTAGTGTAAAAGAGGTAAATCGCAATTAGAAAGTGATTAAAGCTAAAGAATAAAAAGTTACTATTTTGAATATGTGAAGGTCAATATATTTGGAAGATAATTATTAGTTGTGTTTGCCTGTAATTTTATTTGAGAATATATGTCTGTAAATTGCCATAAAATGAAAACAAATTTCCATAATTTAAAAAAATTGTACTAATTAGCTAAATTAACAACAACATGTTTCTGTTTATATTATTAAATTAAGTATTTATTTAGCAAACAATATAAGCAAAGCAAAATAGGTTGCTTAAATATTGTATTGTTATTTTGTTTTGAATAATTTTAAATTAATTTAGGCTTTGAAAGTTATTTCCAGTAAGATTTATATCAGCATTATTTGTTTTTGCTATATGACATATGATTTGCATTAATGTACAAAGTTACTGAGATAAAATATCTGACACCTACAGTTTAATTAAGGGTAGATTGATTTCAGCTCATGGTGTTTAGAGGAATCTGGTTGGCTGGCTTGAAAGTAGAAAGAACTTGACAGAACGGCCTGGGGAGAAGGCAGTTGTTTATCCCATGGCAGCCCAAAAGCAAACAGAGAGAGGAGGAGGAGCTTGGGACAAAAAATATCCCTTCCAGGTCATGACTCTCCTGATGTGCCCCTCTGCCAAGGCCTCTCCTCTGAAAGTGAGACTTAGGAAAACATCGCAGATCCTAATCCTAAACCATCCCAAATGCCACCTGCAAAACAGTTTCAGCCATGTCCCCAAAGAAGGACTCTGTTCGCCCCATTTTGCAAAATAAACTTAGTCAATCTCTAAAAGTTGTCAAAATCTTAAAGTTTTAGCATTGATGAGAAGTCCAAGTCCAAAGTTTCTGCTAGGAGTAAAGGCAAATTCTCAGCCTTTTGATATTTATGAAGCCATAAATATAAATAAATACCCAAAGGAAAGTTAAAGACTGTCAGCCCGCAATGAAACAGAGTAAACATTCATATTTCAAAAGGGAGAAAAGAGGATGGAAAGAAATAGGATCAACAGGAAAAATATAAAAACAAGGAAACCATTTAATCCTGAGGTTGTGTGGGCAAAGTTGGACATCCAGGCTTGTTAAGTCGGGTGGCCTCAGCCCTCTGGCGTTGAGGGGTGCCGCTCTCAAGGCCTGTGTCTTGAGGTGGATCTGCTCCCAGCTCTCGGCTTTCCTCAGCAGATGTTCCGCATTCCTGACACACTCGGTTTTCTGGTATGTTCAATGCACCCTGCCTTCACCCTCACAGCTTCGTATACTGCCGCCTCCGGAACGTACTGATTGTCAGCTCAGACCGTACTTAGAAATCAAGGTGGAAGCCTTTATGAATCTATAACTTTTGCACTTTGTATGTGTATAAAACATATACCTCATGGGAGATGCCAATCAATTTGTCTACCTTGAGCAGTAGCCAGGCCCCCGTGGACCATGGCTGCATTGGCCTCTAAATGCCAGGAAGGCTGAGCATGGCAAAATCAACCTCAACAAACAAACTTCCTATTTAGCTTGACTTAAGCAAGGAGCCTGAAGGCTTTCTTTTAAGGTTAAATCTTTACAATTTTACACTTTTGAGCCTGTGGTGCGTGGATTGTGAGGATCCCTGAGGAGCTGTCAAGCCATTTTTCCTATCATTATAATGAAAACTACTTGGCTTCTTTTGAATACTAAATTTTTCCAACTGTTCTCCACTAAATCCCAATTTCAACAATGAAAACATTTTTCTATTTGCATTTTGTTCCAGATTTTCACTATGGACTCAGCTAAAAGGAATTCGTGTTGGCCATGCCACAACTTGAACAGGAGATTGCTTTAAAATTTCCTCCACAAGACCTATCTACTTCTCTTACACTCTATCTCACACATAACCTCAGAATATAGGCAAAAATGAGTTAACACAATGCACCATGGTGTAACAGAGATGGGTTTTAGTCCACATGTCAATGGAGTCTGAACTTGGCCTTTGTTGTCCACATTATTACCATCCTTCTGGTCTTCTAAGATTCAACCAGAACCTTCCAACAAACTGCTTAATCTCCTCACAGCACTCTGAATGTTCTCTAGCCAGGATCTCCAAACCATCCAAATGCCACCTGCAAAACAGTAACAATGTCGTCTGAACCATATGGCCAGACACAGTCACGGCAAGGATCTCATCTCTGGTTCCAAAACCTATATTAGTCACTTCCTGTTACTGAAACAAATACCTGCCATCCACAGCTTAAAGGAGGTTTATTTTTGCTCATGGTTTTTAAAAAAGATTCACTCCATAATCGGTCAGCTTTAAGGCAGAAAGAGCATCGTAAAAGGGACAGGTGAAGGACATCTCTCTTCCTACAACAGGCAGGGAACACGGATTGAATCAGCCAGTGATAAGCTTTCACTCTGCTGAGCCATGTCATGTGAGAGTTTTGCAGGGTAGTTTCAATCTAAATCATAAAACATGGTTTATTTTATATAAATCATTTATTTTTTATGCTAGAACATAGCGGCATAGTTTTGATAGCTTTTGCCACAGGTCTTTGTTTTACTGCGGTATCACTATCACTCATTACAATTTAATATAAGTAAGGTTTGTGCAGAGGACAGTTCCCAAGTCACACAACTCTTAGGTGAAAGATACTTTTGAGACATAAGTGGATTCAATAATAATATTTAGAGAAAAATAACCACAAATATGAACTCATTCCTCTTATGTGCTAAAATGCATACTACAAAATTAATGAATGTATAAATGTTATGTGCAATCCTTTGCCCTTTATTTTTGTAGCTGATTACCCTGGGGGGCAAGATATTTCTCAGAAGTGTGCTTCACAATACCCGGATGTCGGGCATAGACTGTGGTTAGTGTGATTCTGATGAAACGCAGAGAAATTCTTGAATTTGATTTGTTAAATTAGCTTCTTTTCCCCCATGATACAACTCAAACCTCACCTGATTGAAAACTATATATGATGTAAAAGCAGATTTTGAATAAGAAATTATTATAATATTCATTTGTTTATTGTGGTACTGGGTATTGAGTCCAGGACCTTTGCACTGAGTCACACCCCTACCCCATTTGTAATTTTTGATTTTGGGTCAGGGTCTTGCTGTTACTCTTTTACCCAGGCTGGGCTTAAACTTGATGATTCTTCTGCCTCAGCTTCACACACTGCTGAGATTATAGGCCTCTGTCAATAGGCACGGCTTGAGTTTTTAGTATATAGCTTTTTCTTTTTATTTCAGAGAGATAGGAGAGAGAAGCAAAAATGCATATTAAAAGAACAGCCTGAAACTTTAGCAAAGACATTTTAGGTGTTAGAGGAATACTTCAGCTGTGAAAGTGCCTGCCTAGCAAGCTCTCAAGACCTTGGGTTCTAATCCCCAGCGCCACATAAGCGGAGCCTGGTAGCACAGCTCTGCTATCCCAGCACTCCAAGGCTGAAGCAGCAGGATTGCCTATAGTAGGAAGTCAGCCTGGGCTCCATAGAAAGGTAAGGGCCAGCCTGGATGACAGAGAGAGACCCTGTCTCAAAAAACAAAACAAACAAACAAAAAAAAAAAAAATAGGAAAGAGCTTCAAGGCAAACAAATATACAAAAATCATTTTCAAGTAAATAATAAGATTAATTTTCTATATTAAAAATTTAGGAACAGATTTGACTTTCCACTTTTTTTGAAACTTATTTCTGAAAAATTGTGTTTTCTTTGAGATGTATATAAATTCTTTTAAAAACTTTACTGATGTGGTTTTACTTTTGTGACCCAGTAACAACTTCCTGAGAGATCTGTAACTCTCTCTGAAATGCAAACATGAAGGGAGATCAGAGGTAGCTCTGTTCTGGTGTAAGGATGAAAACCTAGCTACAATAATCACCTTCCTCCATGTTACAAACCGCTTTCTGCCATAGCAACATGAGAAGTTTGTTTTGCATCCAGTCAGTGCAAATGACTTGACCCAGGTTCAATTACCAAGTAAGCCAGGATGTGCTAGGAGGGGGAAAATAAATAAATAGGACTTTCAGGTCCTTTTACTTGTAAACTAGTTATTATTTTAATTTTTATTTTTTATCTTACAGAAAATATGTACTGGGTTATATATGTTTTTCTGTATAAGGGTGTAAAATTTACAATTTTTAATGCATTGCCTGTGATATTTAGCCCATTCTCATGTAAAATATACTTCACAACACAAGAGTTTTCTTCCTCTACTACCATTGTGAAAAGAATTTCAACATTGGAAGAAGTTGCTACTTTTTCCTCACAATTATTGTAGTTATCAATATATATTTATGACATAATTAAATTCAACTTGAGGAAATTGTGCACATACATAGCACATGTTGACAATTTTCACCTTCCTTCTCTTTCCACTGTCTCACACCCCATCATCCTCTTCCCTGTCCACAGAATCTTCCTACTATTTTCTGTATTCCTCTTTAATTTTGCTTTTCTACTCATATATACTTTGAGCTCCTCATATTAGAGAAGCCATGTGGGGTATAAACATCCATATCTGACTCATTTTCTCCACATGCATTCACTTTTCTACAGATGACTCAAATGTATCTTTGTTGTACAATAGTATTCCATTGCTTCATATATATATATTGAAATATATGATACAGAATATATAAATGTTATATATAAATAGTATATTATATATATATATGTATACACATGCCACATTTTCTTTATATATTCTTCTGTTAATGCATGTATGAGCTGCTTTCAAGGTTTACCTAATATGCCTCGTCTTGCTATACATATGGATGTGCATCGAATCAATGTAATGTGACAACTTAACTATTTTGTAAAGATACCCACAGCTGAGTCAAACTGAGTATTTGTTTTCAGTCTTTAGAAGTGCGTTCATACTGATTTCCATAATGGCATACCAGTTACAGTTCGACCAGAAATGTAGAAGGGCTCCTTTTCCCCACAAACTAGTTGACAATTGTTTTCTGATTTCTTGTTAAATCCCCTTTACAAGACGAACGTGGGAACTCAGTGCTATTTTGAATTGCATTTCTGCAGTGGCTAGAGTCACTGAAATTTTTGGTTGACTTTATTGGCTATTTTATTTCTTCTTTTGACAACCAAATATTCATTTCTGTTCCCTATTTTCATGGGGCCTTTTAATTTTGGCAGTCTCAGAGGTTAAAAACCTTGAGGATATAAGAGCAGTCAACGGCTTTTGCAATGCAATAGCTATTGAATAACAGATACTGCCAAGCATCAACAAATGGGGTTATATCAAATCTAAAAGCTTCCGCACAGCAAAAAAACAACCGACAGAGTAAAGAGAATACCAACAGAATTAAAAAAAAAAAAAAAGACAACTGCTCTTTGGACAGAGGGTTCATCTCTAAAATATACAAACAATTAAAAATTTTGCTTTTAATCTTCAGTAATCAATGCTATTTTAATAAGTTCAAATCTTAAGCAATACCACAATCACTGGGTGAATCAAGGTCAGTAGCAAGAGACGTGCAAGGAATATAAAGGGGTGCTGTGCAAGAAATAGATCTCCCCCCAAAAGTCATACATACAAACCCTAAGTCCTAAGATAATGATGTAGGGTCTTTGGGTGGTGATTATCCTTGGCAGAGCCTTTTTGTAAACAGGGCTCTAGAAAGACAGACATGCTTCATCCTCGGTTGAAGGAAGGAGGAAAGTTCTCTCTATGGGAAAGTGGGTCCGCGTGACGTAGAATAAAAGAAACAAAGGTATGGAGAAAATGGATATAACTGAATATTCTCTCTATTGCTTTAAAACTCTGAATACTTCCCTGCTCTGCTCTGCACATAGACAGGATAACCTTAAGGAGCGTCTCTGTTGCACAGTTTGTTAGCTTGCCTGGTCTCTCTTATCCATTTAGACGGAGGACACCAAAATAAGAGTACTGAAGTAATTTTCAGAATTTTCAGGGACATTCAATTGTTAGATTTTTACAAAATTCAGGTCTAGACTCTCTTCCTTCCAGAAGAAACCCGTACAGGTCTCCCAAGCTACAGACCTTGAATTTCAGGAAAAGCAGAGCTTCTCACGCCACTCCGTAATAAGATCGCCTTTACCATAGGTAGAAGCAACTGGTCTGTGGCAGGAGTTGAGGCAGCACCAACTCGGAATAGAAATAATTATCTCTAAGGAACAAAGTTATCCTTCGCGCTATAAGGATTTCTCTGGAGCCACAAACCAAAAACTGACATGATTGGCTGGACCCTAGTCCATTTCATATGATCTTTAAAATATGGACTGTCAGCTTTTCAGCATGCAGTGCACCCAAAATCATAGTCTGTCCTCTTGGACCCCTCAGGGTGGAATCATCCTATTTCCCCTACTTCCTAGTTCTGCTCAACAGCCCTGCTTATGCCTTGCAGTGGAGTCCTTTTCTGTGTTGTGATCTGAAAGCACACTGAATTCAGGTCCCTATTCCCTATTTAGGGAAGCTCCTCAAATTCCTCAGACTCTGTCTGATGTCTGATACTGAGTTGCATGTGTCTTTGATCTTGGAGCCTCAAGAATTGCGATGTTTGTAAGTTACTCAATTTATGATATTTTGTTGCAGCATTCAGGTAGACTAAAGCAACAACAACAACAACAATCAAAAAGAAAACAATGGTAGCCTCTCAGAAACTGTGTCTAGAATAACTGGGAGGAAAAAAATAATCTCCACAAAGACAATACCAGAAAAAAATAGAGATGTTTAACATATACAGCACCTTAAAAAACTAAACTACAATACATACGTTAAAATACTGAGTAATTTTATAGTTGTAATGTGACATCTGTGTGATATATACCCTAATAGTTGAAAGAATAAAACATTTCCCAAAATTAAACAATGGGCTTTTTAGAAAAAATAATGTTGCTAGCTTAAAATCTTTTGTTTTCATTTCCCACTTTCATTTATATTTCAAGTTATATCCTCCTAAGAAAATCTTAATTTATGAATACATAATGCATATGTAAGTTATGAAATAAACTTTTCTAATTTTATTATTAAAATTTTATTGGAAATTAGTACTGATTAATAAAAACCCTGTGCATTCATCTATTGCATGAGTCAGAATGTTAATTATGCTCATAGGTTTGCAGAGAATAACAGGTAAGTGAAATGTGTAGTATGTTCAATCTAGAGTAGGAAGTAACAGCGATTGCCCCAGTTGTCTCTTTTGTTACTCTAAGTCATCTACAAGTAGATAACTAAGATCAATGATTGCACTTTTCACATTCACCACTCACTTAACACCAAAAATTTTTGAGATGTCTAAATTATCATAGACACATGGAAGCCGATTCCATCCACAAGTCATGTAGAAATGAAAGATCACCTCATGACTATTAGAATTCCCAGATACTAGTGCTTCTCTTGTCATGTTAACTAAAAGCTTCATGCCTTCTCAGAAACATGCAGTAAATAAATGAATGAATAAATAATAAATGAAGCTACCATCTATTTACCTTATAAGCATCTTTGAGAATTTTTTTGCTAGTAGCTCTATAAATGAAGCAATTATTTTAAGGAATTGAAATCTTTTCTTGAGTATAATTAGATATGAAATAAATTGAGCAATATTTGCTCTTGAATTCCACTTAGCGCTACTGCACATTAAGGAGATAGAAGGATTGTATTCGCACGTTGATCAGTAATGTAAAAGGTCTTATTTAAAAAATCAATAAAAAGTCATTTCTCACTGAGAATATTCAGCAACCATGACACTCATTATAATCATAAATGAGTCAGCCACGTACGTCAGTGCAGGTATTGAAGCATAGAAGAAAGAAATTGTATATGTAGAAATTGGTTGAATTCTGTATTTTTGTTTTATTGCATTAATTTAAAGTTTGTTACCACTTTCCCAAAACTACACTGTCAATAAAGTGCATCACTTACAATCCTTCCCCTTAAGTCAAATGTCCTTAACAACACATTTATTGTCATGTTAAGGTCACACCTAAAGTTAACAAAGTTTTAATTTGTAAAACAAGATTGAATCACTTAATTTACTTTTGTCCTGAAAACTATCACATTATCAAATTTCAAGCCATGAAGTTTTGAGTACCACCAGTATACACTCTGAATATACTGTGTCTCTTAAATCATGTCTAATTTTTTAAAAAGGAACTTGCTTTAATTAATGTATTATATGATCAAAATTATAATTTTCAGAATGCAATAAAATACATGTAGCAAAATAACATCTAATCATGATGGAAGTATAAAAATATATATTGTTATAAATATTGTTATGCACTATGTGGTGTAATAGCATTAATCCTTTCAATATTCAATATGAGCACCAGAGACTAATATTTTAGGAATTTTGCTAAACCCTTTAAATGTACCCAGATAGCCTCCCACCTAGTGTCAGACTCCTTCCTATATGTGCAAGACTCCAATGGTGGCAGGTAGCCTAGAATCGCAAGTTCATTAAAAGTAGAGTAGCTAGTTTTCATAATTTCTCACCTTTTAATGGCTCTGTACTCCCTAAGAGAGCAAGAATCTGTTAAGAAATAGAATTGCATTTTATACTACAAAATGGGTGTAATGTCAAGGATTGGAAGGGCTGAGAGAGGGAGTGGGAAAGTCAAAAAGGAAAAGAGAAGCATTGCAATGTTGATGGGAAATACACGTGCAGAAAATACTCAAGCTCAGTGTTGTCATTTTTTATAGCAGATACACACTGATAAAATAGGGAAGAAAAAGGAACCATTAAATAAACATAAAGAACGGGAAATTTTTCTTTCAGGGAATGTTTACAAAATAAATTTAAAATATTAGAGTTTGCACTCATATGAGTAAAAGCAAAACAATGAAATTATTTTGTCTATCTTTGCAAAAGATGGAATTAAATAGCATAGAATACATACTGTAATACTGAGAATAAAATATAATTTGTGTTGTTCCGAAAAGGGCACTGATCAAGATGTGGAAACCACTTCTTAAAATCTTCCTTAAAGTAATTCAGCTCACACCAAAAAATCCTTTGAAGACAAGTTTTTATCTGATTAATTAAAGAAATGTGAAGCATGTTGTTATGGTAGAATAGTAGTATTGTATGAAAATTTTTGTTTTGAAATTGACTATACAATTGATGACATTGAAAATTATCTTCAACATATATCATGTTGTTCTATTAATTTAGTAAGTATGATACACTTAGAGTGTCTTTCACATAAGGCTCCTTAAGTAAGCAATATAATATTAATAATGCTTTCCATAGAAATACATAAAAATCATTTGGGATCAATAATAAACAAGATCAAAGCATGAGAAATAATACATTTGAAAAGCATAAAATATGACTCTGAAGATATTATTTGATATTAAAAAGTTTTTTTTCTTAAATAGCCACTATTTCACCTAGTCCGAAATAATTGGTTGCAATTTTCTATGTTCTTTACTAAATATTTTGTTCTTATTCCTGAATGTTATTTCTTAACATAAAGATTACTGGATTGAAATTAGAATCTCAAAATAATAATACCTGGTGGGAAATTATTTTAAGAAAGAGAACAAAGGAAATGATGAGATGGAAGAAAAGAAAGAAACAAGAAAGGAAGGAAGGAAGAAACGAAGGAAGGAAGGAAGGAAGGAAGGGGAAGAGATAGGAGAAAGAAAGATAATAGGGAAGGACTCTTGTTATCCTAAAAACTAATTTAGTAACTATGCAAGAAAGAAAACCATAGAAAGCAAAATAACATCAAACAGTGTATTACCTAAATACTAAAACTTTATCTCATCTAAAAAAATAAATATACATGAAAACACACAAAGTTAAAAGTTTATTTAAAACTCAGGTTAATGAGCTGTATGCGAAAAGAAATTAAAAAAAAACACTAGAGAAATAAATTCCTTGTGAAATAAAGTAGAAATATTTTGAAACAGGATTGTTCCCTAGTCTAAGTGTGATATCGGAAAGTGAACAGCTCATGCTCTTCGCTCAAGTCGTATCTTTCATCGTTGTTTCCCTGTAGGAAAAAGCGACAGAGGAAATGCTGTTGAGGGCATTGGAGACATCGGTTTGAACAAATGGAGCTCCACTATCTGCCTCTTTCTGCCCAAAGAATTTGTGTTTAACATCAGCAATGCTTCCTTCTTATCATATGTAATCATCCTGCCTCTTTAGGCTTTAATCATACTTTTGCTATCATGTATCTGTTATGAAAAGACCTGAAATGACTGAAAAATCAGCTTTCCTCTCAGTCCTGCTTTTCTTCTGCCATTTTATTTCCTGGTTCACAGCTTTTCTTTTCCTGCGATCTACTCCCAGTCAGAGCAGTACTGAATTCTCTCCTTTTGTTGGGAATGGAGACTTCCAATCATACTAGCTCTGGACTTAGAAAATTCGAGTAAGTCTGACTATTACAGAAAATTATTTTTTTAAATATTGATGTTCCTTCTCTGGACTTATACCATATCAATCTATTGGGGAGGGGTTGGTTTGTTTTTGTTATTTTAGCTTCATTTTTCCTAGCTAGAACAACGTTATAGCTTAGCTTCTGAAAGGTCTTTGCTTTCCTTTTGCTCTATTTCTCTTGGGTCATAAGCTCTGGTATCATTATTTTTTCTTCTTGAACTGTTTTTTAAACATAAAACCAAACAGTGTACACTCAGCTCACCCTCTGTGGACATGCCATGTCTCTTCTGGAAACAACAGGAGTCAATGAGAATGAGCAGTGAAGTGAGACAGCCTACCTTCCAGGCCAAGATGCACACTCACTGAAGTCACTACGTGAGTAAAACGACCCTAGTCTTAGTTCTGTGACTCTTTTCAAGAATAAATGACAATTATGTAGAAAAGCAACATCATGCGGACAAGTAAACCATGTGATTTTTTGTAATAAGTGGTCAGCTTTGTAATTGGTATTGCATGTATGCAGAAACTAAGAATCAGTATCCCAAATTTTATGTAGCAGCAACAACAAAAAACCCACATGTTTAATAGAAAAGCAATTTAATTGCTTGTCATTCTTCTCTTTATTTCAGAAAATTCCTAGATCTTTTCCAGGATCTTTTTACAGATGAAGTTGTTTATAAAAATCAATTAAATATTTACTCACTTTAATGTGACATTTCCATTTGTTTAATTGAATAAGCAACTTTGTTATAAGTAATTAGTCATAAAGCATAAGTATTTTCATCTTTTCCTTTTCTTTGTCAAATTTTCCCTGGGTATCCCTAACCTCTCTCAATTTTATAATGGCAAAAATGTGACTACTATCCAGCCTCATCTCCAGGGCGTTTCAGCAAGGCACATACAGCATTTTTTCTGCATTTATATTCCTAGTTTTATTATATTTACTGTATGATTCTAAATTAATTTTTCTATCTTGGGTCTGAGAAAATCATTTAACTGTCAAATTAAGCTAATACAATACAAACACCTTGCTAAATATCAAGTATGAATAATAATTTGAAATTATGACTATGCAATGTAATGGGTGATATGACATAAGGAGGCACCAGAGACATCAACAGTTATGTTCCTTTTTTCTCACAAGAAAGACAGGTTCCTTACACTAGAATAATGAGCAAGGTCTCCAGATGAGGTCACTGCAAGTACATGTGAGTTTTCAAACATACTCGCTTTGTACCCTATAGAACTGCACACTTTAGACTACTATTCTGGGGAACCATGCTTCATAAATTGTAGCTAGCAGGTTGTCTTTTCTATAGGTAATCCTTCCTTGGGAAAGTTCTGCCAATGGCATTTTATAGACAAAGTTTCTTCTGTTAGCAAATGTCACTTGTCTTTCAAGCTAGAAGTGCAGTTGACAAAGTGATTAGATCTGACCATCTGCCTTCTTTACTTGTTTTGGAGATAAGCCAGGTACAGAGGACGGAATGCATATCGGTTCAGCTGCTTGCATGTACCTCCTTCACCAGAACTGTAATTTTAATTTGAATGCGGTAGATTTCCCACAGCAGTTGGGCTGAGGCTGTGATGTACAGACGACATCCAAATCAGGCTGGCGCTGTGTCCCACCTCATACCGACCTGGCCTCAGGCTTCTCTGACTCTATTTCCCATCACTTTCTTCCACATATTTGAACCTCTTACACACTGAACTACTTTTTTTCTTTCTTGTGGGTCTGACACGAATATATGTTACATATTGATGTATTGTCTCTTTCTACAATAGAGGCACCTACAGTCAGTTGTTTCCTGAAACACAAATTCCATCGTGTCCTTAAAGATTCAATATAGTTATCTCCTATCGCGAGAAATCTCTGTCTTACTCCCGTATGACAAGTGAGAGCTTCTCTGTGCTTCATGCCACTAATACCCTGTAGCGATTGTGAATTTTACACTGTGTTAAAATTTTCCAGTGATATATTTTTTAGTAGATGGGAAGCTTTATTACCTTTTGCTACTTTCCTAAAATCTAGTTTATATTAACACAATTAAGAGTACAATTTCTGGGCAAAGGGCATAGCTCAGTGACTAGAGCACTTGCCTAGGGAGCACAGAGCCCCAAATCTGATTCTTCAGAACCACATAAGTTCTGTGTGTGGTGATGCATCCCTGTAATTCCAGCACGTGGAGGGCTGAACCTAGAGGGTTGCCCTGAGTTCCAGACCAGTTTGGATTACACAGCAAAACACTGTCTCAAAAAAAGAGTATCGATTCAAAAATTTAAAAAAGGAATTTATAAATTACTGAAATTTACTTAATGAATTATGCTACTGTATAAAACATGCGCTTTATTTTTTTATTTTAAATATGTACAGAAGGTTCTGGAAACATGACAATAAGTAACATGTCTGAAACCCTACTCTCATTTGACAGCTTGGGTGCTGTTAGTCAGGAAGTGTTTCATCAGAAGCCTACATCAGCTACCCTTGGTTGCAAGTATACTAATTTAAATATATATTTCTATGCCAATCTAAGACCAAAAGAAAATCGGAATTTCTGAAAATAGATCCCAGGGACCTGTGTTTTTTTTTTTTAAGTTGATCATTGCACACACTGAAAGCTCGAGAATCTCAAATGTAGCTTATTGAACTAGAGATTAAACTGTTAGGCTTAGATTCACATACCAAATTAGCCAGGCCACTATCTTTATAGTAGTTATAGAATGTCATGTGAGCCATAGTGAAAATAATTGTACCGTAAAAAGAAACACAGACCCATTTTACTACAGATAGCAAACTGTTTAAAATTTATATCTTTCTCAATACTTTGTAAACCTTTATTACTTAGGACATAAGTATATATGAACACTGCTGAATTATCTGAGTTTTGTGTCATTGACAGTTTCATAATCATAACATATGCCAGTTTGCAGAGTTATTATTGCAAATAAATTTTTTCCTCACAATTACCTCTTAGGTTTGAAAGCCATTGTATTTCATTTGCAAAATGATTAATGGAAGAAGAGCATAGACAAATAATTCAAGAGTAAAATCATTCCTCCTTTTAAAATCAAATTGTAATATAAAAATTGCATAATATAAAATTGAGGTTTCTTCATTTAATTTTTAATGCATTTTAGAAACGAGCCAATGCAGGGTCATAGTTTCTGAAAGCATATCATATTTTCTTACAGTATTATTCTAAAATTGAAAAAGGTACATTTCAGAAGCTTGAGGACATTGTGGTTATATTTGGACAAAATTGAACATGACATCTAAGATTATGAGAAATATAGGTTAGGTACTGGTTATCAAAAAGAGTAGAAGAGAATGTGAAATTTTCCCGGAGGTCTAGTTTCATTTTTAGTAGGACATAGGAAATACATATCTTCAACACAATGTTGTTTTTATAAAACTTAAATAATTTCCCTAAGCAATTTTTGGGACTGTTGTACTCTCACAATCATGTGTCGTAAGTCTTTCTGAAGTTCCTCGAAGGCCCAAGATTAGCTGATTGTTCAGAGAGCTCAGCCAGATGCTTCTGGCATGTAGATTTTTATACTGATACAATGTATTTTTTCTCAAATGATTTATAAATCCATAAAACAGAGAATCTCTCATTGTCTATAAGAAGAATATTTGTAGTAAATAAAATTATTCATTTTAATTTGTTTCAAACAAATCTTGCAATAAAAAACATTACAACTCAAACTTTTGAAAACTCAGATTTGAAAACAAGTTTTGTTATTTCATTTATTTAACATTTATAGAAGACAGTGAATTTCATATTCTAGTTATAAACATGGTAGAAACAGAAGCAAGATACAGTTTTCAACAGACCTTAAATTTTACTAAATGAGCAAGGATATATACTTAGATGGTATCCTAAGAACTAAAGGATGTTAGATTAGAAATTAATACCACCTATATTATATGATTTTCAATAAAAAATTAATAGCTTTATACCTTGATATTCTCATTGAAAATAATGGGAATAATAATACCAAAAGGGAAGAATTGTTAAAAGGATTAAATACATTATGAAGTTTAGACTGTATTTAGAAGTCCTGAATAGATATTGGTTTTTTCACTATTATTTCAGAAATAGTATTTCCTGGAATTATAGTAAAAGGTAAAAGATCCATGGGGATTAGAGAGGGTAGGAGGAGAGCTGTTCCCAGTGAAATATGAGGTAGGAAAAACATTTCATGTATTCATAAAAACAATATGTAGGAGATATTAATGTATAAAATGACTATATTTAAATTAAAGATCAAAGCTAAATTATACAATATTTCTACTGATATAATCTGGTAAATGAAATTTGGTTTCATACTTTTCACATTTTTATAAACGGAGGATGCTATGTGCCATCTTTTAAAATTGATGCAGTGTTTTTCCCTCTAAAAAGAACATAGGATGGACTAAATGATTGGGAAAATTAGTTGGAAATACAGGAGCACCATAACGTAAACAGAATAAAACAATGAAATTTTTGTAACAATGTAAACAAACATGGCTGCCATTACCCATGAAGGATGAGATGATCTGCATAACTAAAAAAAATTAAGTTTTGGCATTAATATAGCCCCAACTTTGTAATGAATGGTCTGTTTGTTGGTTTGCAGATTCTTGTGAGCATCACCATAGAAGTGGCCATACTGCCCCAACTCTGTGCAGATTGCATTGTTATCAGTCACACTGGGAGCACTGATGCGCATGAAGCAACTCTTCAACTAAAATTTATCAAAACAAAAAAGATAGAAATTGATTTGGATTGCCCTTTACCATTATAAAAGAAGCTTTAGAATATGTATTTTTAATATGATCTAAACCAGAAACGAAAGGACACAAGAATGAATTTTTCAAAATGTTGTTGTTTACATAGTTATCCAAACTTTTATCAATGCCTAATTTTTAATATTAGCTGTGTCAAGAGAAGTAGCTAATATCTCTCCTGCTTATTTGTTGTTTAGGTTTTATGCAAATTGCATTCTGTCCAAACTTGTAAGATGCCATGAAGAGTTCAAAACAATTTACACAATTTTCAACAAAATCTCTTATAAAAAATATTTGTTCTGTCAATAGAACTAAAAGATCTTTTTGGATACTCAAAACTATTTCTGGCTATAGATTCTATCCAATATTTTTCTAGAAATTCTCTCATTACTAGATAATTTTGTGTTTAATAGGGCAAAGGGCAACATTAGTAGTTTTTTTATCTTTGGATTTCTTATAAACTTGTTAACCTTACCATTCAGCTAAGTTGTATAATGCTGATAAAGAAAAAAAAAAAAGAAAGAAAAGAAACTCAATGCTCAATGCTGATAAATCACCTCTCTCTCTCTTTCTTTCTCTCTCACCTTTTCTTTTTCCCTTCCTCCCTCCCTTTCTTTATTATAAAGAATTTGATTGTAAAATTACATAGGCTGAACCGACAAGTTCCACAATTTGTAATCAGTAGTACTGAGACCAGGGAAGAGCTGATATTTCAATTCAATCTAAAAACAGGAAAAATATAATGGCCTCACTTGACCACAGACAAGCATGAAAGTATCCTTCTTCATATAGTTAGTCATCTTTTATTATTTTAAATTTTACTCTTGGTGTTAGGGTTTGAATCCATTATGTTGCAGATATTGAATGTGGATATTTCGGCCTTCGCCATTGAGGTACATCTACGATGACTTTCTTTTAATCAAACCTTCAATGGATTGAACGAGCCTTACTGTCGTTATGAGGACAATGTGTTTTACTTAATATATTGGTCTTAATGACAAATACTATTTTAAAACATCTTTATAAGAACATCCAGAATACCACAATACCACATAGGCTGGGTATGGTGCCATGTACCAATAATCCCAGCACTCAGGAGGCTGAGGCTTTATAATAAATTCAGGACCATCCCAAGTTAAACAGTAAGGTCTTGTTTCAAACAAACAAGCAAACAATAACAATAAAAAAAATCCAGAATAATCTTTACCAAATATCTAGACAAGCTATGAACAACTCATGTACACACTTGAAAGTTAATGGTAGTAGATCTTATCTAACTTTACAAAGATATAAACAAAAAAATTCTAATTTTCTATAGCACAAGAAACTACACAGGTTTATTGAGAAATAAATTCTGAAAAAGCATTTATTAATTAAAGTAAGGCATAGGGAATAATATTGGAAACTAAGAAGTATCAATACATAGAAAATGACCATATATTTTTGTTATTGACTGCACAGATTTTCTTTTGGGACACAGATTCAGAGGGAAAGAAACTGTCTTAGTGAGCAAACATTGTTTTTGAGACATATCCCTATTACTCCCATTAAGACATTTCTTTTTTTAAGTATTTTAAGATTACTTCTCCTAATACATTGTACAATCACTTTTAGTATCTTTACATGGTTAGTGTAGTTTGATATGGTTGAAAGAGAAAATAAGGACAAGACAGAGGAACAATATTTTGTGAGACCAATGTTGTTTTACAGATACTTTCTGACTGGAGAGGATCTCTAGTTCTTCAAAATTAAATTATCCTTTTCATATTCTGAGCTTAAAAAAACAGTTGAAGGACTTCCATTTCAGAAGAATAGAACCATTTTAAATAAACAATTCCTCAGTGAGACAGACTAGCTGTAGGCTATGAACTACACCGACAATCTAGCATAGAAAGAAAGGATAACAAGGAGGAGAAGCCCTGATATGACTCCAACAACCATGGCTCACTGAAGCAAGGGCACTACACGTCCACACCAATGTCCACACGAATGTCCACACCAACAGAAGGGAACACACAAACAACCCAAGACATATGCTCAGGAAAACTGCTTTTTAACACCGAGAAAATCATCCATATTTTAATCAAAGTTTTAAAATAAATAACAAAACACATTAAAACTGCATTCTTGTTTTAATAAATAGAATAATACCTGATGTTTAAGACATTGCAAATGAAAATAATAAGCTCATAGTGGTAGGAACATCAATGGAAGTTATGCACAGAAACATAAAAAATAGTGTACTTAAATTACTTAAAACCAGTGATAAATAGCAAGAGGAGAAAAATAAAGCCACATTATGTGCAAAAAATACGACAGAAGGTTTCTCATCTGAAATAATTTGAGTGAGAAAAGCAGGAGGTGATTTTTTAAGGTATGTAACAGGGAAAAAAGTATGTTTCGAATAGAAGACAAAATTAAGACATCCTTAGGCAGGCAAAAGCTGAAACAAATCATACACATTCAGTCTTAGAAAAGTGATACACCTGCAGCAGAAATATTCTACAACAAATGTCAAAACAAATCCTTAAGAAAGAAGAAAAATTACACCAAGTGTAAATTGGAAGCACCGCGATCTAATGAGGAGCAGCAGGGAAGCAACTACGTGGGTAACCATACAACATTTTTTTTTCATAGTATTACTATTTAAGCTTCTAAGAAAAGAATATTTAAACAAAAAAACCCATAAAATAAAATCAGTAATATACATACCTGTGTTTCTGTGTGTGTGTGTGTCAAATATATGGTAACAATAGATTAAATATCTGCAGGAGAAAATTGTGATTATGCCAGTATCTGAAATTAAAGTATTTTTATCCTTTGAGTAAAACCCCCTTTTCTTCGGACATTGGTTTACTCTAGAACACTCACTCCAATGAATTTCAACTATGTGGCATTACAGTCCATTAAAACTGTTAATTCTTTGTTACTCTGTGCATTTCACTTTTCTTAGGCATTATCTTCCACTATAAACGATATAAAATTTATAACTGGGTCACTCAGCTTTTTGTCACTGTGACGAAATACATGAGGTAATAAATTTAAAGAAAATGTTTATTGAGTCTCCTGGTTTCAGAGGTTTCCATCCACGGCTGCCTGGTCTCATTAGGCAGAACATCATGGCGGAAGCTGTGGTGCGGTGAAGTGGCTGACCTCGTTGTAGCCAAGGAGTAAAAGTAGAAAGCAGAAGGGCTGGCGTCTCAACTCTCCCTCCCAGGGGCTCCCCGACGACCCGCTTCCTCCAACTACTCCTCACTTTTTGAAATTTCTACCGCCTTCCAATTGTGCCGACATAAGACTATTTAGGAGACATTTAATATTCAAAACATGAGAAACACATGTAAGATCATGTATTATAATAATAAGACTTCAAATTTCCAAAGCTTGAAATGCTCTTAATTAAGCTCTTGGTATCCAACAAAAGGGCTAACATGCACCTCGGTCTCAGAAGTAAACCATGCTTGGTATTTGTATTAATTAAATTTTCTTTTATGTCAGTTGATGGATCTGAATCGTGTAGTTTATCACCGCTTACTTCATTCCACTCTGCCTCGCCCTTTTCACAAGGACAATTTGCCCATGAAAGCCATCAATATTCTTCCCATCTCTACCAAACATGATGCTGACTACAATTTACCTGGAATATATGGACTATATTGTTGCTGTTGCTTTTCAACTTTTTGTACAGCATGAATAAAAAAATCCCCTTTTAAATTTATATTTAAGCAATACAAACTGTCACAAAAGATGTCTGGCAGACAGCATCTGGAACAAAATAGAATAAGTAAGCCCCCTGGTTCAGTGATGAGCGCACTTCCTCTAATGAAACTGGATTTTGGCAAATCATTATTATATGAAACTGCTAGCTTAGGGTTTCTTTATATATTTCTTTTTCCAAAGAGTAGAATAAATAATTAAAATTAAAAATCCTGCAGAATTTTAAGTTGATAGTAAATGTTGATACTAAGAGCTAAAATATTAGAGGCCAGAGTATATTCACATTATATCGTGTGTATGCACATAGAAAGAAGACACACATACTAAACACCAAAACAATACAAAAACATAATTCTGAAACAGTCATTCATGTGTAGCTTCCCATATGCCGATAATTGTGGTACATATTGAAAGCACAGGTCCTTATTTTGTGTAAAAAAGAACAAATAAAAGAAGATGAATACTATTTTATCAACTTGGGCATGCTTTTGAGTAGAGTCATTTGGATATATATGAAAAATATATTTTGATGGTGCTGCCACAAAAGTCAATATGAGTAGAGAGTCATTTAATAAAACTAAGTTAGTTCAAAAATTGTCTTTCACTTCTCCATGCTAGTTAATTTCTGTGGGTATGACCCTCTACTTTTTCCCTTACCTTCCAGCTTTCTTCTTTTTTCAATCTAACCTTTGAACAGAACTTTGAAATTCACTTTCTCTTTGTTGTCTGTTATATGACCTGTATCATAGCCTTACAATGAAGTTTTCTGCCTCACTGAATCACTTTCATAGAGTCTGTATTTTAAAAAAAAGTGGGCCCTTCCTTCCCTTCTCCTTTTCCCTTATTCTCACCACTGAGGACAAAAACCTCCTTTGAAGAAAGCCTACAGGGTTCAGGATCTTATGAAAGAGCATCAATTCCACTTTTTTCTCTTATTTTTTTCCTTTCCAAACCCCATAAAGCATGAAGTTGTTGTTACCAATATCATTATTCTGAGTCAGCTGTGTACAGATATGAAACTCAGGTTGGGCAGAGTCTGACTTCAAATACAGAAACTATCTAGATTGCTTGTGCCTTAAGGAAAAATGAGACCTCAAGGTTGAAATTCCCAGCAATACATTTCTATTTCTTTTTTCTTAAATTGTCTTTGGGTAGCAAAACTTTAATAGCAATTTTAGCAACATATCAATAGTTTCATAGCTTGAAACTATGTTTTCCCATTTACAGTTGTTTGTTATAACAAAGACATTGTACAAACTTGCGATTATTGTATGTGTAACTGCAGCTTAAAATTTTCTTGTAAGCACACAATCGACCACTTAAAGGAATGAAAATGGTAGATTTAATATTTATCCTTAAGTAATGGACTTGAGAGAGGTATTAAAAAAGTTTACCTTGACTTTCTAAATAAAAATAAATATTTAACTTGTTAAACTAGATATCACTAAGGCAATCTCTCATTGGAGAGAAATATTCATAATACATACATAAATGTATCTTCCATTCACATATTATATGCACAGACATATATATATATATATATATATATATATATATATATATATATATACATATGTGTGTTATAAGTAAAATTGTAAGTGTAGAGACATACCTACATACCTTCAACAACTACAAATTGAAAATATTAGAAAATTCAGTAATCATGATTATAATGAATAAAGACAAGCTTAATTTCTCAGATAACTGCAATAATTAAGAGGTTATATAAAATTCTAAATGATAAAATATATTACAAATACAAACCATTAATAACTCAATTGGTAATATAGTCACAGTGAAAACTAACCTGGATGTTGAGTCGGGGAAGGGGGGGAAATCAGTACTGAAGCACATGGAAGGAGAGGTTTGGAGATTTTAAAAGATATAGGTCTTTTACATGTGAAACTTTGAGCCAAGACATAATATTGCTACTCAGAAAAAAAATGCTAAGGTAAATGTATAAAAAATATCTATGTGGTCTATTAAATGTAACTTCTACTAAGTCTCAATGAAACAAGTGAACTCTTACCAAAGTAAGAAGGTAAGTTCGTCACCTCTAAAGAAACATTAAGAATGAAAAAAGATTTTGAAAGAATCTATGTAACAATTTAAAAATATAAATATTTTCATAAAAGGGAAAACAGCCAACTTAAAAGTCTAAACTCATTAGAAATACCCCCACTGATTAAAGTTAAATAGATATATGTTCAAATTAACCAAAATGCGATTTATCACTAGAATTTAAGAGCGAGATGAAATTAGACAAAATTATTAAACAGATTAAATAGAAAGATGAAAGCAAGATTTTCAGATTAAAGAGTGATGATAGAAATAACAAACTTACAACCTGAGGAATGAACAGAGAACATCAAGTTGAACGATAACTAGAAAAATGTGAAACTTTTTTTTTACTTCAGCCAGTTATAAAGCTATAATCACTTACAACAGAAATTAAAATGATTTATGGCATTTAAAATGAAATAATATTGCAACAAAAAATAGTAAGAAAGACTGTATGTGAAGTTTTAAGGACAGTACCATAAAACGTAGATACACAGCTGAAGTTCTGGTAAATTCATTAAAATGGAATCTCGAAAACAAAATAGGAGAGTGTAAAAATGAAAACAGAAATCATAAATGAAAAAATCGTAAAGTTCAAATGAGAGACCTAAATTCAAAATTACCAATGCTTACATCAAATTTTAAGTCTGCTAACACTCCAAATATTAATAGAAGGATAAAATTCAAGTCTAGGACATCCGTTTTAAAGTTTTTTTTTAAGGGAAATATCAACCAGCAATTCAAGTAATTAAAGATAGAAAATATTTGGGGAGAAATTTATGGTTCTATTGGACATTTGCAAACTTATTCTTTAAACAATGTCATATAATATCTACTTATATAACTTTAAATAAACAAGCAAGCAACATTGTCTTTGAAAGACACTGTTAAACTATAATAACGAGATAAAAATTAAATGAATAGAATAATGATTTTCTATCAATTCTGTTAGAATGAAAAGATTGAAGTTGGCTCAAATTAATTACAAAAACGTTAAGTCAAACAGTTTTACCAGTGGTAAAGAAGGGTACTTGAAAATAAGAATAATGTTTCAGGTAGATATCAAGTTATGAATGCACTATACTAAGTAAAATATAGCTCCAAAGAAGGGTTAAACAATTTAGAGAAAATGAATGGTAGGAGTAGAGAAATTAATAATCATAATAGAAAATTTGTTAATGAAATGTACAGTCAAGAAATTAGAAAAGCTGTATAAGATGTAAATATTATAAACCTACTTGGTTTAATTGAAATTTATAGAAGATTATATTCAAAGATTACAGAATCCAGAGTCACTTCAAGTATACATTCACCAAACTGTTTACATGCTAGGAAAGAAAATGATGACTGGAAAATTCAAAATGACTAAAGTTATGTAAAAGGTTTCCTTGGAGACCAAAACAATTAAATTAGCACCCAATAATAGTAGGTATATTTGAAAACCCAAAATATGCCAAAATCATGCCACCTATCCTAGTTCAGACAGATATCAGTTATATATAACCAAGATAAAAAATTCATACACACACACACACACACACACACACACACACACCTATGTGTGTGTGTGTGTGTGTGTAAAATTAAATATAAAATGAATATGATGTAACAAGAGAATAAATAATTGTGAAAAGGGGAAGTAATGGAGAGAAGACAGAAAGAGAAAAGGACACGTGACTAAGTTTTTGACCTGGACTCGACTATATGGCTGTGCCGTTTACAAGATGTTTACATACTATTCATGTGCCTGGAAAGACACTGCTCCATTCTTGGAAAACAACTGAAAGTAAGAGAAAGAACAAAATACATGGGTATGAACGAACAACCTTGTGGAAGTTATCTGCACAAAAATGGAGGCATTTACATCAACCTGCACCAGAGTGGAGCCAAGAAGCCACTCAGAGAGAGGAAGTACACGTTATGATGGCCTAGGAGAGAAAGTAGATAAATTCTCAGAACTAGGGGATTCCAGGAAAGTCACCAACAGAAGGAAACTTACTTAAAACAGGGGGGTAGGGCCAGGAGGGAAAGTGGGATGGGTTGGGGAGGGACAAAAGGAGAGTGGGAAAGTCCTTGTCTCCTTGACAAGATATGTAGGTGCACAAAGTGCTAAACTTCATTGTAAACCTTAAATTTTGCACTTGTGCATATCAATAAAATAGGGAAAATAAAGGAGGAACGAGAGAGAGAGAGAGAGAGAGAGAGAGAATGACCCCTCTAATGGGTAATGCCAACTTTTTTTTTGGGGGGGGGAGGCATGCAGTCTTTCTGCCTCAGCCTCCTGAGTGTTGGGACTACAGACATGCACCACCGTGCCCAGATTTATGTAGTGCCACAGAATCAAAGCCAGAGCCCTGATCTTGCAAGGCAAGCACTATAACTGCTGTGTCATTAGTCCAACGTCAATGCCAAGGCCTTCATAACAAGCCTTTGGAATGTATGTTTTTTGTTGCTGTTGTTGTTTTTATTTTTTTATTTTTATTTATTTATTTATTTCTCAAATCTAGTCTGCAATCTTGTGCTGTTCTCAAATGAATTTTTCTCATTGGAGATTGAATCTCTGTCCTTTATTTAAATTTTGCATACTTTCCATGAATTTTCATGGGCCAAGTTAACAGCCATATGAAAAACTGCATAACTTCATATTTACCTTGTAGCATATTCCAGAATAAACTCCATATTAGTTAGAAATGCAAAAGTATGAACACTATAAGAGGCAGAGTTCTAACAAAGAGAAGCTGTTTTAAAGATAAAGAGAAAAGTGTTAATTTTGTAATACTCTTATTTATTAATAGTAATTTGAATGCACATAGATCAGATAATTATTTACATAAACATAATTGTGTTGGCTTCCCTTTGCCTTAATTACTGCTCCAAAAATGCGATGTGTACCAAATATGTCTCATGTGCAAAGGAATCTGTAATGCAGATGAATGATGCCAAAAAAATTTTTTGGTATGTGTAGAACTAGCAAGAGAAACCTTTCTTCTTCAGAAGAGACTTATTCCTTAAAATCCTATCTTGGAATCTAAATAAATCTCTCTTGAGGTGGTATAAATGTCTTGGTCTTTGCAATTCATGTATAATTTCTAATTCTAGAGCTTAGAATTCTTTGCCCATTTTAAATATCAATAATTTTCACAAAGTAGAAAGATCTAAATTTAAAACTCACTGTCTTTCCTTGTAGTTCTCTTAATTATTGGACCTATTAGCTCTACAAATATAAATTTTTTGAAGTAAATAACCTTGGTTCCAAAGATGCGATATTGGTATTTAACAATACATTTTAACTAAATTTCTGTTAACTCAGGACAATAGTAACCTGGTCCTTTAAAATAGCCTTTGTGTTCCTTTAGTTTATGGTGACTATAGTCCCATTTTAAATACTACGTTCCATAAAATAAAATTCCCTCTCTGAGACTATCTTGATCTTTTATGTCCTCCCATCAGAGTGAAATTAATTCCGAGCAAACTCCTCAATCCTGCTAATGACTGCATGATCAGGTAACCTTATTGTATTAGCACACAGTGAGTTACTGCATTTAAATTTTATTTAACTTCACTTTGATTAATGCATGTTTAACAAAAAAATTCCTTCAATCTCAGAATGTTATTGGTTTTTATTCTTTGGTAGAATTTTAGCATAATAGAAAAGACAAGTTTTAAAACTACTCCAAATCCATAAGTAATGAATAATCTACTTCACATAATCTAAAATCACCCATTTAAAGATGATCTGAGAATTTTAGTGCATAAATCACTTCATAGTTTAGAAGAGTTAAATTTAATAGCTTTCAAGTTTCATGTTGCTACATTAAGTTACAAAAAAAATAAGAATTTTCAATTTCATACAACTTTGTCATTATTGTTGCAAAACCCTGAAATTTAATTGTACCCATTTAGTAACAAAGAAAATAAATACTTCTGTAAAAGTAAATTAATAATCATTATAAATGAACATATTGGCTCGGTATGGAGAACATGAAGAGGTGATTTATAGTAGTTTTGCTGTATATTGCGCTATTGTGCAATGCCTGATAGAATGGAAAAATGCTCATGATTGAAAGATATTTTAAGCTTTTGGCTTGATTATTGTTGGAAAGATGTGTCTTAAACACTGTCTATGTTGAAAGTAGAATTAAACTGTGGACAGAAAGAAAATAACTTAAATGTAATAGGATATACTTCATTACAGTGCAACAAAATTTTTCTGGTGCTGAAGCACAGAACCACTGAACTTTCTTTCCAATTTCTCTTCACTAAAGTACACTGGTAAAAGGTTTTTCCTAGGCGATAACAAAGTAAACATGACCCACCTTCTAGCAATAATCTACCTCAGGATTGTGAACTGAGAAAATGTGTTTATCTGTTTTCCCTTGATATGATAATAAAGTTTCAGTGGCCAAAAAGAAGAACAATACATCTCAGCAATAAAACAAAGCTACTAGATGATATAAATTAGATATGGAGTGGAGTCATATAAATCAGAAGATAAAGTTAAAAAAAAATGAAATCCGGAATGAGGAAGTCATTCTGGTCTTGGAGGAGCCAAAAGTTCTCGGTTGAGAGACAGCTGCGAAGGTCTATCCAGCGAAAACCTGCTGGTAGAACTGTTTCTCCCTACCTGCCAACCCCCCCCCCCCCACCACGTTGTCATGCCAGGCAAGTAGATTGGCATTTTATCATGCAGTAGCAATTAATCAATCAATGTAGAGAATTCCTCTGTAAGAATTATATTCACTGTAGAAATGAATTGAATCACTTAGTACTAATACGGATGTCATAGTATAAAAGTCTCTTTTATAATTTCAGAATTTCTCCACTTCTTTTTTATGATCTGTATTGCTTGATTTCTAAACTCTTCTAACATGCCTCTATAGAAATCACAAAGCCCAACTTTTATATTACTTTGTTAATGAAAAGAAGCAGGCATTTAAGAGCCCCTCAGTATTTTAGGAGACTTCCAAATCAAGAATAAAAATTAAAATCACCCATACAACATAATAAAATACTAATAGTAATATAATAAACTAAGGTGCATAAACATAAATTTATATTATGAAATCTAACTGATTTATCAAATATATTTGAAAAATATTGCACCTAAAAATAAACATAATTCCAAAGATATAAGCTTGCATCAGAAAGGTGAAAGGGAAAGAAATGGATAGAGAAGAGGGGAGGAATGGAGGAAAGAGACACCAATGGAGGGAGAATGTTCTCAATTTTGTACCAAAAGTGATAATAATGCATACAACAATAAAAACAGTGAGATCTATAACTGAATAAAACAAGCCACGTAAAGAACAAACAATAGGCTTAAGGACACTAAAAACGTTTTAAAGAGACATGTTGCTTTTGTCAGCAATATGTCATCTATTGAGAGTTCTCATCAAACTTTAAAAGCATAAATCACAAGACGCAGTGGGTAATCTGCCATCAGTAAGCAATTTTGATGAAATTTCTCAATTAGAAATCATTCTACTTCCAAAAATAACTTTTATAATTACCTCAAACTTTGAAAGCTTAAAAATGTCATCAAGTCACAAATATTAACTGGAAAAAGCTTTGAGATATTTCTGCCGTAATTTTTGTTAATATGGCCTATACTTTTGAGAAAAGATCTTATATTCATTTGCAATCACCACAAAGCTAATGTGAGTAACCTAAAACCTCAGGGGTTGTATTAAACTTTGTGCTTATTTCTCATATTCATTTTTTGGAAGTTGCTAATCTCAGGCAGGTTTGTTCTCACATGAGAGGGTCAGTGGACTCGCTCTTGGCTGGGACATTTCTACTTGCATGTCTCTCTCCTTTTGAAACCAAAAAACTAACTTAATGACCTTTTCACAGTTCATGGAAAAAAGAACGTAAGTGACTAAATCTGACCACAAAATCTTTTTGCAGTATTCTCCTTGAACCAAATCTGCCAACATACCATTACTTTGGATGAACCTTAGTCACGGAATTATGCCCATCTACAACATAAAATAACATAACGATAGAGAAACTTTAAGAACAGAAGTGTTAGAGTTGACTCAGGTCTACTTCTGAAATTCATACATGAAAGATTTATTTGTTTTGGAAAAAGTGTGAAGAAAACGATTACACGGCAACTCAAATATAAGTATGGTAACAAACAGGTACAATGTTTTTGAGATTATTTTATTAGTATTTATTTGTGATAATAATTATAAAAATCACCTTCACGCATTATGGTAGATAGTGGTATTACTGTCATTCTGACTATGACTCTAGCATTTGGGAGTGTGCATCTCGTTTAAGGTTAGCCTAAAAAATATATATGGTAGTATAGGAAATCAGCAAATATCGGAAGTTATACATAGCTCAAGTAACACAAGCTGAAGAATGGCAAATACAGAAAAAGAAAAATGTCAGTAAAAATATGAGTTTATGTCCTTATTTAAAACATAAATAAATTGAAATTCATAATCTATATTCAGGACAAATGGAAATCAATTATTGTAAGATAAAATTGACAGCAGTTGGCTAACTTTATCTTTAAAACATCTGACCACAACCTATTTCTCAAATTTTCACATTTAGACATGACTAAGAATGATCACTCGGATAGCATTTTTAAATATTACGTTAACCATCATTTAACTAATGTCATTTAATCAATTCCAATAGGATGCTTCTAGATGCACTGAATGTCTTTTCTACCTTTTCTGGATCATTTATATTTATTTTAAGATTGAAAATCATTGATTAAAATATCTGAAATTAATTATTAAATATTAAATTATATTTTAAGATTTTTACATTTCAAAAAATTTATTTTCTTCATCATGAGTAAACAATGAATGTGTCCTAAAAAATCCTCTACATCAATCTTTCATCATATGTTATTTTGACTAAATTCACTTCACTGTCCTTAATTTCACAAAATTTAATTAAATAAACTGAAAATCTGAGACACACATGGGTATATATTTCCTTTTTTTCTTGCTTAACAAAACAAGAGAATTAACCTATATGCAGTTTTCATTCTATCAGACCAAATTTGTTCAAACATGTGCTGAGTTAACATGGAGTTTTCATAAGACCAGACATAAGTTTCCATAAAAAAATTTACAAATACTTCCCATAGACTTTTGTTTAAGAAATTATTGTTTTACATGAAGTTCCTAGCAAGAATTAATGATTAAGAAGTAAAATTGCTTCATGAAAACTAGCTTTGCAAATGGACCAAATCTCTGTATTGATAGCAATGAAAATGTTTTAGGGCTTCAAAAAGGAATTTACTCCTAAATCAATAGATGGTTTGTAAATTAAATCACAAAATCTCCAATAAAATAATTCTCTGAAATTGTGAACTCCATTCAATTTACATGAATAAAGACACAAAAAGAATCAAGGCCAGAAAGCAGTTCCTCTATGATCCAGGAACAAACACCTTCTGCAGTTCCACGCTGATCCCAAGAGAGGGAAGGATCCTTGGAACAAGAGCATATAACCTTCTGGGTTAAGGTTTTGTGCTTTGAATTGGGAAGGAGGAGAGGAAATTAGTGTCTTCACTGAATAGACAAATCTGACAAAATATATGTAACGTTTTTCTTCTGAGTTACTTATAGACAATTTTTGACAGCAATAAATGTAGCTTGAATATCAAAATGTGGCAACCCAGGGTTGTCAAATTGCAGCACTGTCAGCACATCTTTATTTCCTGTATAATTAGAGAGATTTAGTCTATTAACCACTTCAATGCCCAATGGGCAAATGGTATATTCATAAGGCAGCACCTGTAGCAAGAAATGAATTCTGAAAATCACTTATGAGATAAAGGAAACTGTGTTTTAAGAACAGAGCTTTTGTCAAAAACACTTCTGACAGAGTGCCTGCATAAGACTAGAATAAATTATTGATCAATTGATCAAACTGAACATCAATTAATTCTGGGAAAAATAAGGAACCTGAATAAACTAAGTGCTTGGTTTGGCTGATACAACTGCTACCAATGCAACATTCCAAAAGATTTGTATTCAAGTAATGTTTTCCCCACAATTTAAACTGTAAGGATTAATTTTTCCTATGTGAAAGAAATAGACACTTATTCCAAACTATGAAAATACCAATTATCAGAACTGTTATTTCATTTAGTATACTAACTCACTGTTAGGCTTCTATACTTATTTTCAATATGTATTCAAAAGGACTTCAGTGTACGTAACAGTGTTTTATAGTTGAAACATTGTATATTAGTATAAAGTATATCATTAATTTTCTGAAAACAAGTTTAGTGTCTTCATATTATGAACGGGAGCAACATGCTTTCCTAGTTTCCTCTTCTTATACATACATATAAGTAGGATTTTTAAATAGCTAAAAACTAATTGACATGTATAAACTATCCAAGAATACAAAAACTGTATTCTGATTTTCTTAAGAAAAATGTAGAATAAGAGTGATGAAGTAGGTTTATTTTAATAGGAATATATACATATTGAACTTTGAATAAATTATTTTCTGTGAATAGAGTATTGGTTGAAAGGTTTTCAGTTTTAAAATCAAGAAAATTATACATAACAACACATAGTGGATCTAAAGTTAATGAAAATCATCTAAATTGAAATAGAGAACTGGTGTCTGGGGATAGATGTGTGTGTGTGTGTGTGTGTGTGTGTGTGTGTGTGTGTGTGTGTGTGTGTGTTTATATATGAGATAGGATAAATACATTTATGGAAGAGAAGATTTAATAAAGCAATTTTGTTTAATTCTTGTGTCAATCTGATAAACACGTATTTCCACATTACTACCGTGGAGCAGGGCATATGAAAGGGCTGGTGCAGTGGGGAGTAAAAGAATACAAGAATAAGAATAACTAAGAATACAAAGGGACAAGAGTTTATTCAGGTAAGAACACGCTGTCGAGAGAGACGGGACTGGGAGCTCCATGGGAAAAAATCTGGTAATGGAAAGGTGAGGGATTGGAGATTTCATGGGAGGAAGACATGGAGAAAGGGACCTCTAATTTACTCTTTGAATTTATTTCACCTTGATCTTTTGAGGTCTTCCTTTGATTAAGCATGTATGCTGGTTTACAAAACATGTGAGAGCCATCTTGTCTGATAAGGGTTGATCTAATACAGCCTTGCATGTGTACGAAGGGTCCTTCAGGACCCTTCGCTTTTGCTTGGCTTACTGGGGGCTCTTTTGCTGGTACAGAGTGATTTGATTCCTTGGGATTCGGGAAAGGAGAAAAACAAGGATGCTTTGGAGGCATAGTTACCCGGAGACAGCTGAAGAGCAAAGGAGTAAGAGGCATCTGTCTAGAAGAAAAGTCACACAGCTACTACTGCTTGCCACCTTGGAGGTTCTTCTGTTTGTTGGAAATGACCTTTGCCTAGGAAGAAGCATTTTACACCGCTTGCACTTGCAGGTTGAGGATCCTGACCCTTTAGTCACCACAGTTACCACCATATCACACTAATCAGGAAATCACAATTATCCATCAAATTACCTTGATGGCTGGATTCCAAATCATTGTATGTTTAATAAATGACTCACAATAAGACAAAACGAGATGATTTTACTTTTTACTATTCTTGTAGCTTAAGTAATAGAGATTAGAGCGCTTCTATATGCCCAAAATAAGGCCTGCCTGGTGAACTGTTCAGAGCACAGGCACAAAGGTTTTGTACTCTGCTCTAGTGGTGGGGATGGAGTACTTTACAAATGGCAAGTGAAGTTGGTTGATAGTAGTTTTCACGTTTCCAATTTTACTTTTTTGTCTTTACATTTTATCAGCTCCTTAGAGAGGGGTATGGAAATCTTTAACATCTTCAATATAACGTAGATTTTAAAAAAAATTATTCAAGTCCGAGGGTTTATTTTTAAAATATATTTCTAGTAGACACCATATAGTAAAGTTTTGCTTTCAATTGAATGTGACTATTGGTATATTAAAATTATGTGATCTTCATCTCTATCTGATGTAATTATTCATATGATTGAATTTACATTGACAACTTGGAATTTATTTTCTAATCACAGTATATTGTGTTGGATTTTTATTCACTCTTGTATGCTCTTAGGTTGAGATATCTTTAGTAAATTTTCTGTTCCACTTTCTACTTAACTTGTTTTAATTGCATTAGAGTTTAATATATTCCATTCTACATTTCATAATTTATTACACTTAGTGAATTATTAATATATGATGAACATTCAAGCAAATGTTTTCATATCTCTCTCTTAGATCTTTGCTTTGACCTAATATATCTTTACATATTTAAACATTATAAACTTCATTCTAATGTCTTCTTAGGGTTTTTTAATTTTCAAATTTTATTCTGTACTTTAAAATGATAATTTGTCTCTAAAATACCTGAGAATTTTGAAATAACTGTTTTATGATATACTTATCATATTCCCAGAAATCCAAAATCAAATACCTTAAGTATATCTTAAAAATAAGATAATGTAATACTGTAATCAATGCGAGTTATTCTTTAGTAAGGCAACACACACAAAGGAATTGCTGAGATTTTTGATTCCAATTCCAACGATTCCAATTCCAACATTCAAAAGAGAACTATAAGACAATACATAGGATTGAAGAGTTTACTATTAATCTCAAGTGGGGGAACATAAGCATTAACGAATTGTGTTAATTCTAGTGAAATTCTATGGAAAATGTCTTGCAGCCCAATACCTCTGGTATGCTTATCTTTGGAAATTCTTATTAATTGAGATGCTAACCCAAAGAATTATTTTATGGTATAGCTTGTTCTCTAAATCAAAGGAATGGCTGAATAGGTAAATATAAAAATCTGGGAATAAATATGCTTTGGCCACACTAAATAAAATTAAGGACAATTTTATGACATGATCATTAGAAACAAGTGATGAAACAAGTTTTGTCAAATTGAATGAATTAAACAGCCCATGGTGGTTCAGTAAAGCACAGTTTTGAGTGACTCAGTGGATATGCGGCAAGTAGGCCAGTAGATTGAGAGAAGAAGCCCAAACCAAGAGTAGCACAAATTGATAGAATCATAGCTTGGACAGAAAAGACAGAGAAAGAAAGAAAGAAAGAAAGAAAGAAAGAAAGAAAGAAAGAAAGAAAGAAGAAAGAAAAGTGATCACTGTATTTCAAAACAGCTTCATTCATAGACTTTAGTACTGAAGATGGATTCCCAGCACAGACAACACTACAGTGAACTTCCAGGCCTTCCGCCCTGGCTGATGTTGTGCCCTCAGTCCCCTTGCTGTGCGTCTTCCGTCTCCTTGTCTGAGCAGCCACTGGATCCTCCTGCCATGTGAAGATGCCCATTTCCGACTCTCTTTTCTATGGTCTCTCAGTAAGCCTACCTAACAAATCACCTCATACAACTTTACATATAGGTTTTCTATTATTTAATAATTCTGTTTTTTAGAGAAGCATACATAAGAAGCAAGTAAGAAATATATCAAATATACTTGAAATCAGTGCATAATTACTTGCTCTAATATTCTCTTTTTACCTTCAAAGCTACAGTGTAAAACAAACAAGGCTTTCTGAATAGTTTCACTCTTTGTTGTGGGGTAGAAGGTGGGTTACAGTAAAATGACAGGAAGAAACATATAATGGAGTACTGGCTACTACAATGATCTACCAAGGCTGGTAAAACGTGGCCCTTTTTGATTTATTATCATGGTTTATTATCAATAGATTAACCAGGAGAAAAGGCCCATAAGAATCCATATTTGATAGATTGTTTCCTTCCTTAGAATAAAGTTCAGTCCTTGAAATTTTCCCTTGAACAGTTGAAGTAATCTGAAATGAGAAGGCATCTGTGCCAATGTAGTTGTGTTTCATCAAAGGAACATGCTGAATGGTGTTGTTTTAGTTGTTTTGTGAATCTTTCCTCTTAAGGGTAGCTGTGAGGCTGCCATACAGATCCACTCCTCTCTAGACTCTTACTTTCCGGGTTCTTCATTTCTTCATTTCATATCTCTGCTTTCTCTTTTATTCCTTTCTTTTTCCTACTACACTAATATTGCTGTTTGGATCTAGAATGTTCCCCCAAAGTCTCATGCAATTGGGTGTCATTCATTGTCTGCAGAACTGTGCGCTGTTGGGCGATGAGGGCCTGGTCTGGAGGAATGGGTTATGAGTGTGCAATAGAGGAGAGATGTGTGGCAGATGGGACTAGGGGCCTGTGGTGAGGGTTTAAACCTGGAAGGGACAGAATACTGAGGCTGGACCCAGAAGAGATATATCACTGGGATAGGATCTGGAAGTATACATATGCTACTAACTTCCTTTCCTAAACTTGACTGGACTTGACTGGACTTGACTGGACTTGACTGACTTGGCCTCCAGTTTGCAATTCTGTGAGGAGCTGCCCCCACCTCCACCTCTGCCCTGCTCTTCCACTGTTGAGCTGTCCGTGGATTAACTATGACCCTCTGAAACTGGGAGCTAAAGTAAATTCTTCCTCTCCAAATTTGGGGATATCGGATATTGCGTCACCGAGATAAAAAGTAACTAAGAAAACTAAAAATGTGCTATGAACCAGGTACACCAGCCTAGGCGTGGAATCCCAGCATTTGGGACGCTGAGGTAAGAGCATCAAAAGTTCAAGGCCTGACAAGGCAACGAAAAGCCACCCCAGAATGGAAACAAAAATACCTGAGAAGCTACCTCAGTGCTGGAACACCGCCTGGTTCCTGTCACCCTTACGCAAAATGAAATAAAATAAAAAATACAATAAATAAAATGAAATGAAGAGTGAGAAAAAAGAAATACTCTGGTGTGGAGCTTATAGGAGTTTAAATTCTGACCCTTCAGTTGGTTAGCTATGTGAACTGAAAAGCAAGTATTTTAATCTAGGTCTCATGTTACTCATCTAGCAAAAGGAGAAAATAGCAGGATATACCAAATAATGTTGTTATTGGGATAAACTGAAGTTATATATAAATTCATGAGTCCTGGCATATTTTAAGTATTACATTTTGCTTTTATTACTATATGAGTTTTCTGGTATTTTTTCTTTAAATATATATATATATATATATATGTATATATATATGTATGTACTTTCCATTTGCTTTTAATTCTCTTTGAGAAGAAAACAAAGCAAAACGTACCTGCTCAAAATGATCCAATAATACGACCTTCTGACCTCATTAAATTGCCTTGTCATCTCTGTAATTATAAAAATTATAAACTGTTACAATCCTCTTTGAATAATTTTTCTCCCATGGCCAATGTTTCATTTATCAGGGGTTCTTTTAGGAATTCAATATTCAGGTTGTCAGTTTTTCTCTTTCTCCTTTTCTTTATAATTTCCATCTGGCTTCCACTTACACTATTTCAATAAAACAGCATTTTTTCAAAGACACCCAAAAACCATGTATTAATAAATTCTTATGTTAAATTTGAATTTCATTCACCTTATTTGACCTAACAAAGGTAGTTAACATAGATGCTCATTCTTTCATATTAAAAGTCTTCATCTGCAATTTATCAATCGTTTTTACTTTTCATTCTTTTTCAATCTGATACGTTCTTTTCATTTTTTCATGGACTAACTCTGCAGGTTGCAAGAGTTAGCAGAGCTCGCTCCTGGAGCTCCCTTAATAGCTGTATAAACTATTCAGCTCACTTTGGTCACACTCCCAGTCCTTTTAATTTTCTCTCTTAAGGTCAGGCTGAAGACCTATACTTTGGACTCCTCTATTCCTGTCTTTCGCAATTTTTGCTTAGTTTTTAAAGAACTGTTTCAAACAACAATTCTAAATCCTAACTCATTCTTCATCCCATTACCTTTATTTTCCGAGCCTGTTGCTGTCCCAATTCTTTTAAAGCCATCATTGAATTTCTCCTACATTTCCCGTGTCAGGTCTATTGGCGAACCGCATAAGCTCAGCATCGGTTCATTTTCTCTTGTCTCTCTAGCTTAGAGTTGTTATAAAAGATCCTAACGTCATTCCCGCGGGTTCATGCTGACGACTCCGTTCTAGAAGCCTTGCTTATCTCAGTGCTCCTTTACAGGATATTCTCAGTACAACGATTTGGTATAAAATTTTACAAAAAAATCATGACATCCATGTACTCAAATACTCACATGGATTAACACGAAGAATAGATAGGTCAGAATAAAAAAATACTTGCAAAAGACTCTAACAATGGAGCAGATACCTATGCTGTAGCTACCAAATAAATCTTTAACTCTATTTTCTATAACCATCTTGACATTTGTTCCACCCTTCCTAGTACAAAGATCTACTTTTTTCTCTCTCTTGTCAATTATGTTTCAGCTGTATAAACTTAATATCAGAGACTCCTTTTCCTGTAATACTCACAGAAGTCTCTATCCTCTGCTCCATAATTCCACTTTTCATCCTAAATCTTTCTTCCTGACAGCAAATATTACTTCCTGGTGATATATATATATATATATATATATATATATATATATATATATATATCTTGTATATTCTTGTATATTTTCTATACATTCTTTAAAATGTCAGCTCCAATATTGCTCATTTTTCTTCAGTTTCATTCAATCTTAAAATTCCAATAATGAAAATTGGACACATAAGTATTCAATAATATCAGTAGCATTCTAAGATTCTCATTTTCTCCATGTTAGACTGAATGTAGGCTAAGAAAATTTAATACAAACAGTATCTTACTAACACTGAAAAGATAGAAGTATCAGTATAAATTTTTAATATTGAAAGAAAAAGTATCAAAATAGTTGTTATATAGAATAATAACCCATAACACCCATATCATAATTCTTTATTTTACTAATATTTCCTTATATTGAAAAAAGAGTCTATACAAACATGATTGCATATTTCCTTAAAATCTGAGAAAATTTTGTAGCTGTGGTCTGAATGTTCACAGATTGAGAGCCAGAGAGTTCCTGGATTTAAAGTGGAAAAATATCCGAAAGCTAGAAAACGGCAAAACAGACTACCCTTTTATATCTCTAAAAAGAAAAAGTCTTGTACACACCTTCATTTTATTGATGTCAGACATTTCACTTACAGAACTGTAATATAATAAACTTTTTATATTTAAGGCCATTACATTTGTGTTTATTGGTTAAATCTACAATATATAAAACTAATGCCATAGAATGGAAGAGATTTTCTCAGGCCATACTCTCCATTCTCATAATTCCAGTTTTCAGGTGTCTGAGTAATTAAAAATTTTTAATTCAAACCTTCTTATATGCATCTTAACTTGAACTTCACATGAACCCAAATATTTCAATCTCCATATTCTTTCTCCAAAAATGACTGCCCTTTTCACTTTTGTACCAAATAATAATGCATCCATAACAGAAATGTGTAGGCATCAGAGTAACATTCTTGCCTTTTCTCAAATCCTTGTTTTTATATGTCTAATACATCTGCAAAAGATGTTGCTTAGAAATTTGGAAGCACATCTCCAGTTATGGCATTCTGGGAGACTAGGTAAAAAAGATTGCAATTTTAAGTACCTAACAAGCGCCCTGCCTCAAATTTTTAAAAAGGAATATTTTTCAAAATCTGAAAATATAACCCTAATTGAAATTCTAAACATTATCTCAACCTGTCATTCTACTATTTGCATTTGTTAATGCTCTCTGGAGAAACAGAATAGATGATAAATGGATAATAGACAGATAAAATAGATCAATGATGGATAGAAAGTATATCATGTATTATGTGTTTTAGAACTAAAATTTCTCTCTCAAATCTCAAGTGTTTAAGATGAAGCTTTTGAATATTGTTTGGATCCTGGAGTCACTATAATCCCCAGGGAACTGATCCACCGGTAAGTTCATATCCAAATGTGCTGTAGGAGGTGGGACTGGTTGACAGCTGGTCATTGCTGCGGTGTGACCTCGAATGACGTACTCTTGTCCCTGGCCCTACCCGTCTTCATCTCTCTCTGCGTCTGGCTACTAAAGGGTGTGAATTTTTTTCTTTTGCCACTCCCTTCCACCAAGCAGCTTTTGTGTTTTAGCCAAACATCCATGGAATGAATCTACTGAAATGGGATTCAAAATAAACTTCTTTAAACTCGAATGCCAGGTACTTTTTTCAAGAGACAGGAGAGTGACATATATTATTAATTTACTAAATATATGATTACTATACATTATCAATTATACATATTGCATAATATGAAGGAGATGTATTAGATGTACTACAGGTTCAAATGCAAGATAGTCCGTGATTGCCATCTGCATCCTTCACAGTCAGAGATTCCAGAAGCCTCTCAATTCATGATACTAGAAACTTCAGAAAATATGGAACTGGAATGTCACTGCAACTGGATGCAATGGCATGTGGGATTGAAGGCCTGAAAGATCCTTGAAGAGTCAGTTGCATGAGTCAATATTAAAAGGCAGAAGAAAACAGACCATGATGTTCACAGTTCATAGCAGAAACAAGTTACACACCTGCTCAAGGAGCTGGAGTTTGTCAGTTTGTCAGAGATGACTGCTTTCTCCCCCTTTCTGTTCCACTCAGGCTCCAAGCTTAAAGGACAACGTTAGCCCCAATGCAGGCCTATGTCTTAGTTATATCTGCATACCCCCACAGAGACAGGCAAAAGTATGATTTTCTAACTTCCCGGACATTTCTTAATCCAGCCAATATGTGAATCAAGATTAATTGTCATATTATCTCGGCAATAAATGCTTTAGGACAGGACTAGCATTCATTTGAAAAAATGTTTCTCTGGTGAATGTCAATGAACCGAGGGCCTCGTGTATATAAGAGCATTATGATTGAGTTCTATACCTCAGCCCATAGCATCCATTTAATGCCACAAAACACCTGAGATATATATTATTAGTCATACCCTTCTAATATACACAGCTGGCTAAATATTATCATTACATCCTCACTATCATCTTGACTGTTCTTGATTCTGTGCTGTATAAACATTTGGCTATATCAATCTCCAATTAAAATATTTTGATAGGCTTATATGTTTTTAGCATAAGGTCAGGTTCCTTCTGCTGCTTTTTACATCTTGCTTTATATTATACGTTTTCCTCTTTTCAGTATTATCTTTTCCTTTTTTATTAATATGTATGTATGTGGTACATGATGTTACATTGAACTTGAATATTTTGTACATATTTATATCACATCAGAATTAAAAACCCTTCCCCTGTTCCTTTTTTATTACCCTCTTACCCTCTATATACCCCTTAACTCCCACTACACCCCTAGTATAGTTCTCTGAAATGACTGCATTCTGGATTTCTAATATTAGAGAAACCGTTTAACTTTTTGCATTTGACTCTCTTCACTGAGGATGATGGTCTCCAGTTTTTGTCCATTTACCTACAAAATCCTCAAGAATATCTGTCTTTATAGATGAGTAGTACCCCATGGTGTACTATTGTGTACACATACCACAATTTTTGTATTCGTTGGTCTGTTGCTGGGTTTTTGTCTTCCACACTTTAGCTATTGTTGGCTGTGCTGCTATGGGTACACTTATTTCTTTTATATGATGCTTTTAACTCTTTTGAAAAGATTCCCAGAAGAAGTAACACTAGATCAAAGAGGATATTTATTTTCAGTCTCTTGAAAAATGTCCCTACTGCCCTCCACAGTGCTTGTACAAGTTTACAATCTCACCAGCACCGCAAGAGATTCCCTTTCGCCCACAGCCTCCTCAGCAGTGATTGCTGTTTGAGCTCGTGCTATGCACCCTTCTCTCTGGAGTTAGATGGAATGTTAGCGATTCGATGCCACTCACTGGAAGCTCTCAATATTCCAGTTATGACGAATATCTTTCAATGACAACCATTTGCCCGTTTCTGCATTTTCCAATTTTTATTTCCAGATCCACACATACATGCTGTGCTTTTGGGAGTTTCTTTTCTTCTATCTTCTTTCTTCTTCATCTAGTATTAGAGTGTTTGTAATTCAGATATCAGGACCCCTAGTCACTCATTGAACTAGACTATGATTAATTTGGATTTGATATATTTTTTGCTTTGAGACAGTAAATTTCTAATGTATTTCTCTCAACCTAAAATAAATGATAAAGAATTATATCGCATTTTGATTAAAGTAGATAAAACTTCAGATATATGAGTATGTATATAAAATTATTATATGTAAGTTATATATAATTTAATATATTATTATGAAAATTATATGGTAATTGTGGTATTAGAACATGTACAAACTTATTAAATATTCGCTGTTTGCTGTGAGTGGCTGATGAGAGATTCATGAATGGTAAAAAGACAGACAAGGTTGTAGGTATAGAAACAATGCTTTGTCATTTTTAGCTTTCAAAAAAAGTAAGAGAAGTAAAAATAAGAATTTTATGTGCCAAAAAATTGTGTTGAAGCTGAATTGTGAGTTGACTTGTTAAAACAGTTTAAATCAATCTTATAGAGACGATAGTTAAACACAGTTGCCTGCACAGCTTCTTGGCAGAAAATAGCTTAACACATTATTTTACCCAGAAAATTGCTGTCAACTCAATAACTCCGGACTATTTAATGTATGATATTTAATATTTTGTTGATACCAACTGCACATATTGTTAGAGAATAATGCCTTGAAATACCCAAACTTTTCAAATATATGAAACACTTTCCCCCTGAAATGTTGAATAACAGAAATAAGATATTTTCACCTGCTAAAATTAGCTAGAAGCTGTCGATCATCAGATTCCTTTTGAAAAAGAGAAAAGCTAAATATTAAACCTCAGATAAAATGCGGGTGGATCCAGTGCCTGTATTAACTACCAGAAATGAAAGTATATATATATATATATATATATATATATATATATATATATATATATATATACATAATACATACATACATGTGTGTGTGTGTGTGTGTGTGTATTAAATCTTTTATGGTAACTTTGTTTTCAAAATTAGCATGTTTTTGATAAATCCTAAACATGTTCATCACAAGAAGTTCATTTTAATCTGACATTTACAGAAAGAATATTAACAGCAGAAATTGTTCACTTTGATATATTTTAAATTTAAATATAGCCCAAGTCACATCAGAGTGAAGGCATATACTTAATATTCCAACACCTGAGAGAATGAGGCAGGAAGATCTCAAGTGGAAAACCCATTTGGGTTATTTGTTAGGTATCTTGTCTCAAACATTGAAACCATGTATCAAAATTATATTAAAGAAGAAGAAGAACATGGTAAGACTATAGATCAATCCACAGTGCTGCAAAAAGACTGGAATGTGGGTGGCAAGAGATTCTGAAATAAATAAGTAGTATTATTCAAATAAATAAATTATAGTGCAATTGGCTGTATATGGGGGTGGCGTAAACACATAATTATAGCACAAGGAAGGCTGAGGCAGGACGACTGCCATGAGGCCATCTTGGGCTATATAGAGAGTTCAAGATAAGCCTGGGCAACAGAGAAATATTCTGTCTCAAAAAAGAGACCATAGTTTATCTGCTTTAGTATGAACATTTACATTGCAATGAACTGTATTTTGGGGGTTTATACTAAGATCTCAGGATTTCACAATACTGATAAGAAATTAGAAATGAGAATTCGTGACAAAAGTTGTCAGAAACATTGTATTTAAAACTGAAAACTGTAGAGACTTTACAGGGTAAAATTATTTTGAAACTTCAAGGCTAAATAAAGGATATTTTTATTAAAATTTTACTGACATAAAAATAGCATCTAAACATGCAAACAACATGGGCATTGGTCTTGTGCAGCTAAATTGAAAGCCCAAATTTCAAACTGAAAACATAAAACATAAAACTGAAAACATAAAATTTCAAAGGAAATCACACTGACAATTCAAATATGAATAAAAAGATAAAGTTGCTGTCTTAATCTTGTTGCTGAGACAGAATACCCAACCTCCAAAATTTAAGACAGGAAAGATTTATTTTAGCTCACAGTTTCAGAAGGTCACAGTTCTTTATGGGCCACTGGTGGTAGTACAAACACATGGTAAGGCCGGAGATGAAGGAAGAGCTCCTCACATCATGGCGGAACAGAGCCAAATCTGGAAGTAAGGCCTGAACCAGTACGCATCCCTCCAGATCAAGCACTAAGCATCTGTGCCCCTTCCTACCAGGCCCCACATCCCAACAGGACATGTTCCATAGATACCCCTCAAAACACCTGAGGCTTTTGGGGCACGCTTCAGACTCGAACCACAACAGTGGTTTTGATAAAACTGACTTGCACTTCAAACTATAACTAAAGCACAGACAACCACCACGATGTGTACTTACTTATGTACACATAGCCAGCCCCGCCAGGACACTGTTTCGGTATGTGTATGGGGTAATGAAGATGGAAGCCAGGGCCTCCATGCGTCCCTACCTCTTCTTTATTCTTTTGATTTTGAGACAATGCTAAGTTGCTAGGTTGCCCAGCATAGGCTCAGACTTGGAATCCTCTTGCTTCTGGCTTTGAAAAATGTAAATTTTTTCCACAGTGAATGATGTTCTAAGTAACCACTGAAACACAGAAATATTCTGAGTTTGCTTATGCGTGATCTTTTCACTGAGAATCGTGTCTTGAATTTAGAAAATTATAACTGAATAATCTAATTGCAATAGGAAAACAGGAAATACACACAACTGAGAGGTCACTTACCCTCTTCAGTCTACCTCATTAATTGTGAACCCATACACATCTAATGTTAAAATTCTCTGTGACCAATATCTAAAATGTCTCTTGAAAAACTCATATGTTCAGAAGTGGGGCTATTGAAATCTAATGTAATCACAGGTGTACTGTACTTATCAGAGGAATAGGTCACCAATGATTTCAAAGCTGAATGTATTATTGGGTGGTGGGATGGAGGCTAAAAATGTGGAACCGAAGAGAATTTATTCTTGTTTCTGGCTCCTCCCTTTTCATTCTCTGCTTCTTTTTGGCAGTGGGTTGAGCTGGTTTCGTCCATCAGACCCTGGGACCATGATTTGTTTTTGATTGGAACAGCCAATCATGGACCAAACCTCTGAAATCATGAGCCAAAATAAACCTCCTCTTTAAAAATCAGGTGCTAAGTATTTTGTCTGAGCAATGAAAAAATGACCGATATATAACTTCCCATAAATTTTCAGATAATCTCTGCATTTTTATTTTATAATTTTGCACAAAGCAATGATTTGAAAATATAAATGTTGCACTAAAAATGATTAATAATATATCTGAGATAGCTGAATGACCTTTCACGTTTGCATATGTCGAGCCCCTACAAATGCTTTGCAAGCTTAGGACTTTATGATTTATTCTTTTCACAAGGACTATAAGAAGAATTTATGCGTTTGGTTCTTATTGGTGTTTCCTAATTTGGCTAATAATTGATGAAATATATTTTAGATCCACAAATCTAATCAGAATCCAGTGTTAGTATTTGACTGAAAACCCATCAGAATGATTGAGATCACTTGAATAATCTTAATTACAAATATTTTAATGTCCATTTTAAATTTAAACACAACAACTCAAACTTATTAATTTCCTAAGCTTGACCAGGGATTGCTTCACAAATACTTAAATACCTTATTAGGCATTCAAATTATAACTTTGGACCAAAGAAAATATCATGCTGCCCCTGTGACTCTGTCTTTCAGATTAGCCACATCCAGAAATTATAGAATACTTCTCATTTCCCAATTTTTTTCTTATCAAACCCACAATCAAGAGCATCTTTAATTACCAAAATCTTGGATAGCTTCAGATATCACCTGCTTTATGTAAATCTTATACTTCTGATGTGTTCCTCTTTTTAATTATTTAATTAAATGCCTTCCAATCCTTCACTTGTGAATCTGATACATACATACACTGTATGATTTGTACCGTTTAGTGTGTTGTTCTGTATCTGACTTTGGTGACTAAAGAAACTTAAAAACTCACAAACTCTTCAGAACCTTCAGAGTAAAATACTTGTTGCTTGAAATAATTACTGAAATTTTGCATACTTCAATTTGCTGAGAGGTACTTGGTGCTTGTGAGAATAGTTATTGTTTCTTTTTTTTTAATCAGAAGAGTACCTCTCAAGATGAGAAAATATGTGCTCCAAACAGAAAAAAAATGATCTTATCACAACAATATTTGAAAATTTGAAAAGAAAACGTAGTGCAAGCGTCTTGGAGAAGTATATTATAAAGCATCAGAAATTAGGATCGCATGAACAAAATTTTAGTATGAAAAAAGAAAAAAAAAGATGGCTTTTAGCCAAACGGTCACACTAAGGCTGTGTCTTAGTTACTGTTTAACTGCTGAGACGTAATACCCAACAACCACAATAGAAGGAAGAAAAGTGTATTTTAGCTTATAGTCTCAGTCTATCCTTGGCCAACTGGCAATGGGAAGAGGATCTGGAAGAAAAGAACCACTTATAGTATCTCAAGGAGAGAGTCAAGAATTGTGGGGAAGCAAGGGCAAACTTACACTCTTCCAGCCCACACCTCCACGACACACCGTACACTCAGTAATCAGCCTCTCCCAGTCAGGCTCTGCCTTCTAAAAGCACCAGAAATGCAAGATTATCCGCAACATTCAAATACATGAAGATTTTGGAGAATATTCCAGATCCAAACTGTAACAGGCTGCTTTGAAGATTGAGTACATGGAGAGGTTTTCAATAACATTATATTAAGCTACAAAGTGTTTTCCCAATTAGGTTGTTTAAAAGCCACCATTATTTCCACATGCAAAAGTCATATCTAAAAGCAATTTGTTTGACATTTATGACAAATACTTATGAATACATGTTACTTAGGTTTGAAAATGGTAACAAAAATGAAATATTTTTTTTTTCAAAATACAGCATTCGATCCAGATTTTACATGAAATGATTTTGGAAACAGAGGTGAATCAAAATAAAAAGCTTCTCAAAATGTAATTCTGAAGGATATTTACATGTAGTTTTAGACTCCTATTCAACTCTCTTTTCAACAAAAATATACTCTACCTATAATAAAATAATCCAATATTTACATGATTGGAGAGAAAACTAAAAATTTGTGTTTATTCTCTGAAAAAAATGTGTACAATATCCAAACAAATAGCATCAAATGTATTGTTTATCATCACAAAAATATGAAAAGCAATTTTGAATGAATTCATTAGTAACAATTGGTCCCTATACACAGCCATAATATTATGCACTCCAGGGCTTCCCTATAGCAAGTCTTCTGAAAGATTACCTAGGAACTGTCACAGACGGTTGTCATTTTCATTAAATCCAAAGTGTAGGCTAATCATAGATTATTTTTTAGGGTACATGTGAATTTAGATTTCAAACTATAGTTTCTGCCTCTTTGTAAGTTTCTAAGATATATCGGAGATGAATAACTGTCTTTGTTATTTTTCTCATTGCTGAGACTCGATACCTGACATCCATAAATGAAGGGGAAAAAGATTTATTTTAGATTACAGTTTCAGAAGATCTCAGTCCATTCATGGGGGGCTGGCCATGGTGGAAGCACATGGAAGAGGCCTGAGAAAGGCATAGAGAAAGAAGTGCTGGCAACATGGCAGACCGGAAACCAAGTGAGCAAGGACAGGTGGAGCTAGCATATGTACTTCCTGGTCATGTCCCAGGGATTCACCCGTTCTGGGTCATGCCTCAGTGTTCTTCCCTTCTTGAGTTAAGTCCCAGCAATGTGTACCTTTCAGGTCACATGCCCAGTAATATGCTACAGGTCTGGTAATGTACTACACACCCCTCATCCACCACATGCTGATAATCCACCTCTTCTGACCAGGTTCCACCTCTTAATGTAGCAATGCTTTATAGGCATCCACAATATCTAAATACATGAGGATTAAGAGAAACATTCAAGATCTAAACTATAACAACTTTATCAGCAATATTTTTTGATCTGTGTGTGGTCCTGGGATCAAGCCCAAATACTACACACTGAGTTGTATCTGCTGTCTGTTTTATTCTTTCATTTTAAAACATGACCTCGCTAAGCCATTGCGTAGTCTAGGCTGGGCTCTTACTTCGGATATTCTTTCCTCTGCCACCTGGAGTGCTATGATCTCAGACCAGTGCCACTAGACCCGCCTTCAGAAACATGAATGTTAACTACATCTTACCAATGAGAAAATATATGTCTGTCTTTATTTTGAAGAGACTTGGGTGGAAATTGTATTAGCCCAAATTGTATTTTATGGAAAATTATGAATATAAAATAAAAACAGACAATATCCTATAGGCTATTTCAGAACAAAATATAATGAAGAGAAAATAATAGATACTTTTTGCTCTCACACATATGTATACACATATGTGTATATGCTTTACTTTGCATATATAGATATACACACACTTGCATACATACATATATATATATATATATATATATATATATATATATATATATGTCAATGGCTGTCTTTATCTGCGAGTAACTGTGATAGACTGCTTTCATTTGTGTCTATGTGTTCACTTCTCTCAATCTACCTGTTTTATTTCTTTCAATTTTAAGTGACAGTGTCTTGAACATCTATTCAGAAGGCACCTTTAATTATATTATTTTCTAAGTCTAGTCTTTTCTACTACAAAAGCCAATTTTCTATATAACATGTTGCCTTTTAAGATGTTTTAATTTAATACTCAAGGAAGCCTCAATCAAAAATTATTATCATTTCTCATTGCTGACCACAAAAAAAAAAAAAAAAAAACTGTTGCACTGAGTCAGACAGAGCTCAGCAGTTGTTAGGGAAAGGTGAAAATAGGGTGACTCAGAGGACCCTGGGGACCTTGGCAGGAGCCCAGCTGTGAATGCTATAGACACTCCCAGGATCTCCCAGCACTGACGGTGCGCTGGAGGCTTCCATAGTCACTACATGTTGAATTGATTGCAGGTCAGGAGGCAACAGCAATGCAGCTCTAGTCAAAATGCCCCACTCAGGTGAGAGCCAGGGGGAGCTATCCACAGGGTCGCTTCAGGTGGTGCTGTCCCTGCTGCCTTATTGTGAAGGCACATCACTTTCACTTTAGTGTTCCTTGCACATAGAGCGGGACCAGCCAGAGTTTCTTGTGTACCATGACAAGGCTGGGGAATTCTCTCTTTCTCCACGTCCTGGTCTACCTCTCTGGATCTCTGGCTGGCTATGTCTCTGTCTCTATCTTTGTCTCTCTTTCTTTCGCTGTCACATATACAGAGGATCTCTATGTTTACAATCAATAGTACCATGTGAGACAATCTGCAGCATCATGTACAGAGGAAATTCCCATTATAGCACATTGCAAAACAGCAAACAGGGAAGGACAAGCAAAGGGAGGTTGGATTTTGCAAAGTAATATACAATTCAGTGAATAAACCAGAGACTTAAATAGGGTCACAGACATTCTTTCACTTTGCTTTATCACTTTATCAGAATGAATTTATGGCTCGGGAAGATTAAATAACTTGTATAATGAATGCTATAAAGCTAGCAAAAGTAGGTTTTATTCCCATCAGTTCTCAACATATAGCTCAACATAATAGAGCCTTGAGTTCAAATATCTACAGAGCTCTATATGATACCTACGTGATGTTAATACTAAAGACATTTTTAAAAAATTTTTTAATTATGGGAAAATGTAATAAAAATAGAAATGTTCTTATGAAATCTTGTGGTGCAGATGAAAAAGCAACAAATTATATTTTACTCCATATGAGACCATGTAAAATATGTTACTAAAGAAAATTTTTTAAATGAAGAAAATGCCAAATGTTAATAAAATAAATTCATGCTGATGCATTTTTTAAAAATTTATTTTCCAAGACAATCTTTTAAAATGTAGATATCATAAAGATTAAATGTTTAAATATTGGAAACTGAATTAATTTTAGAAAATATGGATTGCCAATGTACATATGAAACTGAATACTATAGTTCAAAATTTTTTTTACTTGATTGCTGTACTTTTTCATGGAATTTCTAGTGCAAATAGTGCAATAAAAACTATATCATAGTATTTTACGATTCAAAATGGCATGTTGTATATATTGTATCCTAGCCATTGCTTTCTTATTGAGATGTCATTTATTTACAACTGCATTTTACTGTTGCTGATGAAATTCTAGTTTTTAATTATGTCTATTGCTTTCACTCAGATTTTATTTTTTCTTTCAAGATAACAATGTTGTGATCTTGTTAATCACATCAGGTAATTCCTCCACCTACCTTCACATTTGGCTGTAATAGGCTCAGAAAGGATTGATACTAGGAAACTATGCATTTCCCAATATTAACAATTAATTTAAAGTCCAGTATAGCTTAATGAAGACATACACATGACAACTGATTGCATAAGATTTTTAACCTGAAAAAAAAGTTGTCTCTGGATGAGAGATTACAAAAGCTTGGCAGTAAAGGATTGTAAATAATTTACACAATTGTTTTTAAAAAGTGAAGAATTATTTCATTCAGTTCCAATGAATTTTCTTACCAATTTCACTGGTGGGGGCAGGGTGGTGGCTGGAAGAGTTATAGATCAGTAGAAAAAATCACTTTGTTATGTATAGGAAAAAAAAGGATAATTCTATTCTCTCCTTCCCAAGTCAGAAGTATGTGTTTAGTTGAATCATATGGCATCTTTTATGACTTGATGTATATTCGTCCAATAACTACTCAATGCTTCATGTGGAAATTCAGGAGTCATCCCAGATGCTGTTCTGAAAATTTCCCAAAGAAACATCAGAGACATCATCCTCGAAATTGAGATAGCGCCAGCTGATGGAGAAATTATTCCAACAAATCTAGCTTGCTTGTTAGATGAGTTTATTGAGGATCATTTAGAGAATGATGAAAGATTTACAGGCAGTTGACCTAACAAAATAGCCACCCTTCCTGTCTCCTGGACATTAAGCTAATATATCACTAATTTATGTATAATTAGAAAGAAAAAAGCAGAATAAAGAAAAGAATGAAGAATTTGGGGGCAAATTTATGCTCACTCCATTCTCAGTGGCTCTTTGTTGGGAACTTTTCTGGTCTCGTCAAGCAGAGTCCAGCCACAGTGATTGATGACCTTGTGGTGCTGCCATCCAGCAACGAGTTCAGCGACTGGACAGGGTCTACTGGTCAACCAAATAGCAACCCACTACTACAGGGTATTACTTTGGCTAGATTTTGAAGCACTGTTCTCCCTACAACTGGAATCTTAATTTGAAATAGGTTTTCAGAACCTACGCTCAAACAAACTCACCTACCTACTCATATATAAAGAAATCTGTTTCTTCTGTAACAATCAAGTGTGTTTTAGTGTGTTGAGAAAATTCCAAATTCCTTTAACGTATTTCCCACCACTTAGCTTTCATTATCAAACTTACGCCTTCCTTTTAGACAATAAGTTAATACAGTGAACAAGCCACAAATACAGAGAAGCAGTGATTCACGTTTTAACTACAGCTCCAATTACTTGCAAGAAAACTTTAAGTGTTATTTTGTTACAGGGGTTAGAAACATGTTTTTATTTCCGACTTGTAAAGGGACTTACTACGATATATTACCCATACAAAGGAAAAAAGAGAACTAGATTTCAAAGTCTGTTTAGTTACCATAATTCTCGATTTTTTAAGAAATATACACATACCACACATTGTTCTCAGAGCTAATCTAAAATTTAATATTACAAATCAACTACAGTTCTATTATAGTATATTTTTGTCTGAACCAAATATATTGTGAAGATTCATGAATTTCAAAATCTCTTATGAGCGAAGCTCATCCCACACAAATCCTTGTGAAAATAAACCTAGTGCTACAATCAATCTTGGCCATTATAGAACTAATGGTGATGGATCAATTAATAGTAGCATTTCTAAGAGAACACACACTTTGGCCAAAAGAGTGTGTTGCATGTCGTTACTTTTCACTTCTTGAACCACTACATTCTTCTGTTGAAGGAAGAAGATAACACAGATGTTACAGAAGGATGTTACAGAGAGTCATCTAGATTACTCCTCCACCTAGGTTATTTAATCTGACTCATGCTATTTTGCTGTATGCAATATGATAACCATTAAATTGGAGCAAAAAAGAAAAATATTTTTAATTACAAATTATTTTATTTGATTATTTAAATGAACCAGAATCAAGACACTTTAATTACTATTGTGTAACTGGGAAATAAATGAGAGGCTAACAGGAGTTTGTATAATTTGTATGAAGTCATACAATTATTGATCACTTCTATCAGAACTGGAACCTATTTTTTCTGGCCTTTGCATAAATTCTTTCCAACTATGATGATGTAATGGCCAACTATAATTCAAAAGAATAGTGGAATAACAAACTGTATCTTCTGTGTCTAATGGTTAATCAATACCTGAAAAGACTCCAAAAATTACTAAAATCAAACAAATAAAAAGAATTTGTAATGCACAGGCCTTTGTAAATACATAAAAATTCTGTAAGCAGTAATACACATTCATTGTTCAAAACTCCTATATTTCTAACCCAATTCTTAAACATAAGGAAAATACATGTCCATAAATCTGAATGTTTTCTCTCAATTGCCAAAAACCTTGTTCTGGGATAGAGTAATGACTAAATACCAGAGTTCAATTTCCCAGCAACACATAAGCCAGGGGTGGTGGCAGGTGCCTGTAATCCCAGCACCTAGGAGGATGAAAACAGAGGATTGCTGTGAGTCTGAGGACAGCTTGTGCTCCATAATGAGTTCAAGGCCAGCCTGGACTACAGAGTGAGACCCTGTCTCAAACATAAATAAATAAATACATACATACATACATGAATACATAAATACATAAATAAATAAATACTCTGTACTGATAAGGTACTTAGATAAAAGTCCCAAGAATAAAATATCAATATAGATGATACTTTCAATCCAAAGATTAATATTTATCTGAATAAGATTTCAAACAATATTACTTAACATTCTAGGAATAATGTTGTGTATTACCACAATGCCAAAAATAAAATTATTTCTAATATACATGTTAATTAATAATAAATGAGTTTGTTCTTATTCAAAATATGGATGAAAAAGAACGTACTCCCAGTACAACTTACATAAAATTTTAAGAGTTTCTCTTTGAATGAGAGGTAGCTCAGCAGCTAAGCATTTGCAAAACAAAGGGAAGGCCCTGGATTTGACTCCCCAGTACCACCCTACCTAGGCAGTTGGTGCACACCTGTAATCCCCAGTGCTCACACTTAGCAGGCTAACATAGGAAGATGAATGGGAGTTGGAGGCCAGATTTTGCTACATAGTGAGTTTGGGACCCACCTGGACTACAGATCGAGACCCTGTCTCAAACAAAATCACTTCAACTTATCTAGCTACGGTACTAAAAATTTACACATGTATTATTTTAATCCTGAGTTTCATACTTCTATGTTCTTTTTTAATTGCTACTAAATTTTGACAGAAAATTAGTATACAAGCTTCTAAAACAATAAAAAGAGCTGGTGATTCACTCCTGTAGTTACAACACACTTGGATACTGAGAATCGAGGATCGCAAGTTTGAACCCAGACTGAGAAACTTAACACTTAACCAGAGCCTGTTTTAAAATAATAAAGAAAAAAGAGATGCAGTCTAGCTCAGTGCAAAGACTTTGGATCCAATCTCAAGTCTGGTAAAACTGATCAATATAAACATAAAAATGGCAACTTTTCTTCAAAATACACTTGTCAGACCATTGACTGCAGATAGAAAAAACCACTGCCATACGTCCGGTTACCCAAAAACATAACAAACATCGGTAGCTAAAACAGCAGTCGTCAAAAGTCACAAGATTTTTTTTCTCTTTTAATCTAATTTTTAGAACATATTGAGAACATTCACTTGCTGCCTCCTATCTCAGATTGATAACTTCATATGAGCATTTCTCTTATCTCCAGAGTTCTCAGAATAAAGACTTTAAATCCTTCTCAGGCTCAACTTCTTCAAAACAGTTTTCCAAAAGAAGGAGAGAGTCTAAGAAAAGCTGTGGGAATTAAAGGAGGATAGGGAACAGCTAGAAGTTACAGAGGAGAGACTAACAGCTGTAAGACGTTAGCAAAGGAGTAAAGAGTACAGTCTGCTCCGTGCCAACTTCCTGTAAAAATAAAGTTGAAGCTCTATTTCTCTTCTCTAGGTAAAACTGACATGTTTTACATTGATGTAATTTGGATTTGGCCTCGATAATTAGTGCTAAAATGACTAAATATTTTTGTATGATTAATATCAAAGCTGGTGCTAGTAAACATCAAAGAAATCAATGAATACTCAAAGTGAGCTCAATGTCAAATATTCTTATATTCTCACTAGTAACTCTGATATAAAGACTTATTATTTTTATTTCATCAACGGTAATTTCAATATTTCAGGTAAGCCAAGAACTTTCTTGGATTTGGTAATAAGAAAATCACTTCAAATTCTTTTTGGAATAGAGCAGAATACAGATATGTGAAGTGGTAATTAGCTCAGGAATTATCTGCATGGGAAAATTTACGGATGAAACATGTGAACATCCATCATTTACTGGAAAGGGCTTGTCTAATGATTCTGAAGAAAGATTGTGATTTACTCCATAAAAAAGTAGGTGTTGGGGAAATTAGCTAAATAGAATTAGAGACAAGGGTAGTCACTGTTCCTATGGAGATTTGTATGTGGATCTATTTAGCCTGCCATCATGCCAAGGCCTTAAAATTGGAAAGAAAACCAAACCAAAACAAAAAAGCAATCTGTATTCCTCTTGGACTACGTCTTTGTATTTCAACCCCAGAATGAAGAAAGACAACAAGAAAATGTATGCTGTTTTTCTCAGGACATATAAAAGACAGCTAATTCTTTCAATTTCTTTTAGCAGTGAAATTATAATTTCGCTTTATTTACAAATACACTGAAATTATCACTTGCTTTGAAAATTTTCACAATCAATCCCATTACTTAATAAATTTCTGTAATTCTTAAAACTGATATTCTAAGTAATGTTTGTTGCACATATCTAATAATCGTTCCATTATATTATGGTGATGTTTGTGATTACTGAATATTCTAATAAACATTGTTGAAGTAAAAAAATAATAATCCTAATTACATGCAGTTGAGGTATTTTCTCTGTTTGTTTTCTCACAGACCCCAAACATAATTTAAGATATTAAAGTACTGACAGAAAATACAGACATATCTCTTGACCTTTTTGTAAAATTGAATGTTCTCCTAGCATTTAAGAAGTGATAATAGGTCATAGAGTAAAAATTTTATCTCAAACACTACTAAAAAGTCTATATCTAAACCTGAATCAAAGTGGAAGTACATGTGTTAATAGTTTTTTATTTATCCATCTATTTTTAAGAAATGCATAACAAGTTATTACATATTTATGTAAAGGAACATTTAAATAATGAAAATATTTAACAAATAAGTATTAAGATAGCAAAAATAAAGATAAAATAGACAATAATTGGTGCAAAATGGTTTAATAAATTATGAAATAGCCACCAGGGAAATATTTAAACACAACATTGTATTTGTAAATATAGTACATTTTATGTTTAATATCAATAAATCGCTTCAAAACTATGTGCCATCACACACTAACAAAAATATAAATATGTAATTTTATAAAGGTGACAAAATTAGACTTATCCGAATTTAAATGCAAATTTACTTTAGTTTTGACAATGAAAATGCATACGAATATACTTTAGAATATAGTAAGGTAGAAAGTATTGTTATCATATTTTATATCATATGAGTCATTCATGTTTATGATCAATAGTAAATGAATTTATCAATTCATTTTGGATATAGGTAAGTTATTGTTGATCCAGAATGAAATTATTTTAATCCATTATCTTTCTTATCAGGAGATAAATCAATATTTTCATGAAACCAAAATGTATAATGATCTTTGCCTCTCAGTTTTGATTTTCAACTCTGTTTTCATAAATTCTAATTTTGTATGCTACATAAATAATGATACAGAAGAACATGCATTGCATGTTTTACAAAGGTTATTTTTTAGTTTTTGCAGATTTTGCATACAGTCAAATTCTAAGGCAAATTATATAATTATGGAAGTAATATTAATGACTTCAGGATTACAGTATTGCATAGTCATATCATGCCATGTGATGTATTCAATGTAAAGTTAGGCAAAGCAGGCAGGCTGTACGTATAGTCAACAAGCGGTCATGGGGGGTGGTCGGTTAGGAAGAAAGGAAAGCCTGAACCTGACTATATTTGAGTAATGGCAGCACAGATGATATGAGGTAGGTTCTCTCAACTATGATAGTTTCACAAAATACCATTAAATGAATCATTTCAAAATGGTAGTATTTATCAAATACAGAGATATTTATGTGATGTTCCTCAGTTTTGGAACAGTATTGCTACCACTATTTCATTGACTTGTGAAACAGCACTGGACCAAAGTCCTTTCCACACTTTTCTCTAAATCTCTTTCAGTTTTATGATTTGGTATTCTTGTCGAGATGAGTGCAGAGTCTAATTCAGGACAGTGAGATTTGCCCATGAGAATTTAGACATGACATCAAGCCTCTCTAGGCTGCTATTCTCTCAGTTCGGAAATGAGTTACAAAAAGATATTTCTAACATCTTTTTGTAAGTCATTTAAAACCTTGGAAATCTGTTTTTCATTTCCCTGCGCTGTTTATTCTTCTTCTTATATGTTTACACTTTATTTTCTATTTTATTCAGTTGATATCTCCAGGATAGAAATCGAGACAGAAAGGAATAGCAGAAACTGCATAGAAAATGCAAATGAATCTTTTATGCATTTTAACATTTTCATTTAATTTTATTTACTATTTTGAGACAGGATTCCACTAAGTTGCCTTTTTGGGGTTCAGCACAGCAATCCTCTCTCTTTAGTTTCCCTGACTCCTGGGATTACAGAGGTTCACTATCGTGACTGGCTTCAAGGATTTTTAAAATAAGGTAATAAAAAAAGTAGAGCAGTAAAAATGAAATTATATATCAATCAAAACCTATGAGTATTTACAATGTCTACCAGACACCAAGTTCTTAGGGATTTCTGAGTCACGTATGAAAGCAGAGTAGTGTCATGAGAAGTGAACGCAACTGTTTTGTAATGTGAGCAACAGTGTCCCTTCACACATAGTACCAAGTCCTATTGCTCCAACTTCATAATTAATCCAGAGTACATGGATGGGGTGTAGTCATTCCTTCCTGGAATCAAATGATGCCAAATTAACTAATCAATATTTCTAGCAATAGGAAAATGATTCTTGCTTTGTACATTAAAAATATCCACCACTGATTACCAGAACTATTTAATTAGAAAGGATTAATTATCTGAGAAAAAGATAGCTGTTATATCTCCTACAGCTACTTGAAAATGAAAGTAGTCTCCACCAAGCTTTGGCTTTGCTAAGAACCTAGAAAAAAAACTGTAATGTCTCGTTAAATTATCAATAATGAAAAGCTCCAGGACTAGTGCACATGGTACACTATATGACTAGTGCACATGGTACATTATATGACAAGGAAGAAATAGGAATTAATAAGGTTTCAGATAGAAGTTGTTAAAGTTGCTAATTGGCTGAATTTAAAGAGATTATTTTGGTTGGCCAAAGTAGTCACAAGGATTCTGTAAATGGAAGAATGGAAGATCTGAGGGCCAGAGGACAGGGCTTGGGTGTAGCTCAGTGATGAGAGAAAGTGTAAGGCTCCGGATTCTGTCTCCCAGCAGCACATAACGGCTGGGTGTTGTGCTGCATGCCCGTAACCCCAGCCCTCCAGATGCAGAGGCACAGAGACAGGAGCATTGCCTTGAGTGACATCTTGGGTTACATATTGGGTTGAGGCCAGCATGAATGGATGTAAAGTTAGCCTGACTAGACATTTCTTTCAAGAAAAAGAAGACAACTCTGATGCCAACTTGACTTCATAGCTCATTTACACGTTTTGTATTCTTTTATCAAAATCCTAAGAAAATCAATGTCGTTGTTTTAAGCCACCATGTGAAGGCTAGATTGTTACAAACATTTGAGAAACTAATATAATGGCCTTGAATCCGCTAGGAAAAATGATGGACAACTTCATGGAAGCAACTATTTTCCCAATATATTAATATTTTGAGGGTTGTCTGAATGACAATTGCCTGAACGACAGTGCAAATTTAATACTTAGACTGAATGGGTATCTGTAGCTAAAGTAAGAGAACCTGTTAGAAAATGAATGGGATCCCAAAAATTAAAATAAAAATATTTGGGTGGAACCTGATGAGAATGGATATATAAAGCTCTTAAGTTCTGTTGAGACTATTTTGCCAAAGAAGAGATTTTCTCCCTTCATTAACAGCGGCATCACACTTCTGTCCCCTCTGATGTTGGCTTCTCTGGTTATAAACTACAAGGTTAATTTTCTGCTCCCTATGAAATGAGTAATGGTCTTTCCTGTTGTAGTTACCAGGTAACACAATGTTAAAGCTCCTCAGGACCCACAGTGATCCCCCACTTCGCCTCTAGGCTGATAACAACATATTATTTAATGATCTTCCCTCCATGAATTAATCGGTCCAGTGCAGTTTTTGTTCTGTTAGCACACAAGACTTCGGCTCACGGTGTATATTTTTCTTCTTTTACAATAACTTCTATGTGTAGTATTTCTAGAGGGATTAATAAAGGTCTTTGAGTTCCAATTCTGAAAATAAGTACATCTTATGGGATACACAAATTAAAGAAATTGCTTACATCTTAGTACTATTTTGACCTTTTAGGAGGATTTTGCTTATTCTTCACACGTGTAATTTAGGGTGAGGAAAGAATCAACATTCCTCAAACCCATTTAAACAGCTGCAGCAACCAGTAATGACCCAGCTGTGCACTCAGGCTGGGTCTGCTAAGTCTAAGCCATAAAATTAAATTCAATTCGTGTCTTCAAAATTGGTCTTAAATTTAAGGTGTCTGAAGCTATTATAAAACATTTTCAGGAGATAAAAAAGAGAAAGTTCTATTTCCTTAGCGAGAAGTTATTGATTATTATCATTATTACAAAAGCTACTCTAAGGTGAAGTAATCCTCCTGTGTTAGTGTTGCAGTTTAGACCTCAAATATCCCACAAAAACCTCCTATATTTGGACAGTGATTGGATCAAAGGAATTAATTACATCAAGTGGGTTTACCTATTGTTTTCAAATGCTCGTAAATGGCAGGACATGTAAGGAAGAATGTATATTCTTGTGCTGTTTGTTTCTCAGTCTCTCTCTACTTCCTGCCACAATGAGGTGATCAATTTTTTGTCAGTTAGGCCCTCCGCCATGCCCTTCTACCTGCCAAGCCAGCTGCTTTTGAGTGGACCAAGATCTTCTGAAACTGTCAACTCAAGGAAACATTCAGTGTTGAGTATCGTGCTCCATTGTCGAGAAAGTGATTAAGACTACAGTAATGCAGAGAAAAGTTGCTCATTTTTAATTTTTTAATCACAGCCAAGTTTCTCATTTGCCTTTAAGTATCTCTACCCAAGACTATTATGTTCAATTAGCAAAAGTATCATCAAGAAAGTATTTTAGAATAGTCATTGACCATCAAGTGACCCATAAGCAGAGGAAGATGAATAAAATGGCCCAGGGTGGTTCACTGAGTGGCAGGGACAATCATAAAAGCATTATGATAATGAGTAAGATTCTAAAGATTTTGAACCCTAACTTAATCTCTGAAAATTTTATCATTTCTCAAATTCTTTAAAATATTTCTACCACTCGGATTATACATATGTTCTTGTGCATGTGATGACGTAGAAATCATTTTTCAAATCTTCTTCCAGTGTCTTCTTCCACATGTGGTACGGGAATAGCTCTTCCACCTAGACCCTCCAACATGCCACCATTGCCAGCAGACCCTGAGCAGAAGGAGACCTCTTAAATGTGAGCTAAAATAAATGTTCCTCCCTAAAATTATGGGTGTCAGGTATTGTGCCCCAACAAGGAAAAAGTAACTAAAAAAATTATCATGTCTAAAATGTAGCCAACATAAGAGAAAGTTGAGCCATTTTGATCTGGCAGGTGTCAATGATTTGGAGAAAAGCAATAGCACTTTAAAATGTATGAAGCTGTAGCAGCAAAATCTATCACAACTACTGTACCTGAAAATATTACTTGACTCACAAATCATCCAGAATTATTTTAAGTGGTCTTAGCTGTATTTTGGCTAGATTTTGTACTTTGTTATATTCATCTTGCGTGTACTTTAATAGCATTTTTTTCAATCTGATGAAAGATTAAATAACCGTTGGGTCTTAGAAAGCAGTATCCACATACAGCAAACTGGCACACTGAGTGCTTTCCCTGAAAGATAATCTGTGTCCTCAGAAGTGGCCTCTGAACAAGAGCTCTGTGACCTTCTCCTTCCTGTCTCTCTTCCCTGAAGTAAGAAAGTAGAGCATCTCCTCCACAAGGTAAATCATGGAAACCAGAACCTTTTGTATTCCAAGCATCCACAAAACGCAAAATAATACCCTTCTCTGTTGTCCCATCTCTCTAATATATTTTGTCCAAAAGATGGTTAAACTGTCATTCCAGGAGAGCACTGTCCTATTGCCAGAGACAGAAATTGTCACAACTGAGCAACCAAGAATCCGGATGAGCAGGCCTTGCTATGTCTTTCTACAAAGTTTATTGCGATTACACCACATCTTTTTGGCTCCAATCACTTTTCGAAATAACTGTCCCTACTTCATTTTCTCTAGTTGATCAAAACTAAACATGAATAAGCATTGGCCCTATCTCATTTGGTCTTTGTTCTGAAAGATTCTGTGTCCTGTGAAACTACAATTAAATAAATGCTCTCTGCTTTAATAACTTCTTTTGATAATGGTGACAGCTTCCTTTCCCCTGTGTGAGATACAAAACTCACCTCATTCTTTTATAGATTGCAAATGTTGAGGTTAAGATAGTCAATTCATTTGTTTAAGCCACACATTTGAGATAGAATGTACTATAATCTATAAATACTTATTTATTTATTTATTTTGATTATGTGGGTCAAGCCCCAGAACCTTCAACTGAGCCATAATACCTTTAGTTTTGATTTTGAGACAGGATCTCACCAAGTTGTTAAGTTGGCCAGGCTGGGCTTTAATTTGTGATCTTTCTGATGCAGCTTCCCAGAATCCTGGGCTTACTGGGCTACATCACTGGGCTGGCCTTGAATTTCTTGTCTCAGTATACAATGTTACCAATACTTCACTGAATCAAGGGTTATACATGTGTGACAATGAGAATGTAGTGTGTTTATGAAAAATGGGTACAAATAATAAAATACATATTAGATTTTAAAAGAAATGTGTTTTCTGGGGTAATTTTGGCATGATACATATATGCATTATGTATCACATATATGCATATTAATAAGATGGAGAAAAAACATAAAGTACATTTGTTCAACTATTTGAGCTACCAGCACTTTCGGTTACATTGTTCAAGGATGATAACAATAAAAGGAATAGTAGATTTACAAAGAGTTATAATAACCTCTTTCAAAATTCAATCATATGTACATAACACGATGGAGAAATAAAATGAACAGGACAGAAAAAATTCAATCAAGGAAAACCCACAAAGTTCATAAAACCAGAACGCAGTTTCCTATTTCCTCAATTAACACCTATAAGCATTAGCAGAAATTATAGCTTATTATGAAATTAATTTTATATTTTCTTTTAAAATAATTTGTTCTCTAGGTCATTTCAAATTTTTGAACTATGCCACTACCATGACTGCCAAGCCCTTTCATGTATGGGTAATATTGTCAATATTTGGGATGGCTGAGGAAAGAAATGATGATGTTATATGTGACAGGGGGCACCCAGAAGAGGAACTCGGGGACACCTTCAGAGTCTCTCTCATAACAGGATTGTAAATTTCAGCTGCCTTAAAGAGAGACGCTGCATGTGCTGGGGATCATCTGTCAGCAGCAGAGACAGCAGGTCCATAAACTTTCTGGCACTTTACCTTGCTTCAGCTTTGAAAAATCCCTAGCTCCACAAAGAGCTCCATCTCTCTTTGAAGAGAAATCAGAATCGTGAAACGCGAACAACTGACAATGTAGAAACCATTTTACTTGCACTTAAAATAATATATGGATGGGTGGGATAAGTGCTAGGAACTTTTGATCTACCAACTATGGAGCTACTGAACAGTAGAAAATAAAACTAAATAGTTTTAATTTCTGGAAAGGAAATTCATAAGTGTATCATTTTTATGGATGTGGTTATTTACTATAAAACAAGCTGTGATTTTTTTGGGGGGAGTGCTTTTTTTAAGTAAAGCAATAATTTCAGGGTCAAAATTATATAATAATTATAGAAACTTTCTAAATATCATTCAACTTAAAATGAATTCAACAACAACAAAGCGAAATAGATTTACTTGCCATTTAAGCTTGCTCTCTTTCTAGATAAAAATAAGAAAACAAATTATATCGTGTTTGTGAAGTTGATTTTTATTTATTTTCAGCATGTGAGAGATTGGCTGACATGAGCCAGGGTCAACTGACACTAACCTGCGGTCATGAAATTGAGCTAATTTTCTTCTGTTAATATGTGACACTAAGTAACACAATATCTTTGCAAGTCACCTTCGTATAGTTTTTGCATCAATTGTAAATACATATAATTATTTTATGGAAATTGATGATAAATTAACTGAATCAAATTTTAATCATTCTGTGTCATTTTCAAAGAAAAAAATTATCTTTGTGTAGGAAAAATAAAAATGCATTGTAGAAGAAAGAAAACACACAAGGAAACTGGGTTTTAAAATCACAGGATGCCTCTTGAGCATTTATGCCTTTCCGTATCTTTGTTTATTTGTGATTTAATATTTCATTAACTTTGCTACAAATCTTACTTTTAAATTCATTCATGACAATAAAAGGGTTTTTGTTATACAGATAATATTAAGAGCTTTCTTAAGTCTGTCTCTAGTAAGTACCGTTTGATGAGTATATAGACATAAAAGTAATAATTTCTCTAGCTTCATGGAATTTGAATATTATTTAATAACTACAAACAGGAGTATATAGTCAACTAATTTTTTGGTGATATTTAGATATTACAGATTTGGTTAATCAAACACAATTTATGCTCTAAAATAGATAATGTAAAAAATCTAACATAATACACAATGTATTTTATTATCTAAACGGTATATGGTTATTTTACAAAAATATATTATATACTTATTGGGAAATAAAGATCACTGATTATTCTGTCGTGTAAGGACCATGCACAGGCAGTGCCTGGTAACTCTATTTTCACATTAAATCTTCTGTTCTGTTCATTAGAATAAAAGTCCTCTAGAAAACTGTGCACATTATATAAATTATCAAATAATATTAGAAGGCATATCTTAAAAAGAAATCAAAACAAATTTGTGCATTTTATACACTAGATATTATAAAATTTTCAGTCCATTTTCAACGATAACACATAATCCATATTCTGCTATATTGGACCAGAGAAATGTGTGATGTATGACAACAAGTTGCTTTGGAAGAGAATCTGAAACTTTGGTGCTTTTTCAAAAACTTTATATGTTACTGATAACATCTAATTTATTCATACAGAATATTCATACAAAAATATTCATACAGAATTATAAACTATTTTAATTTATTTTGCATTTATTTCAGGTAAATTATTCAATCAGCTTCTAATGTGTTGTAAAATTTTTTCCTATTTTCTGTGAGGTAATAAGAGCAGGTGGAATTGTAGGGATGCAGGGCAGAATGATACAGCCAAAGTAATAGGACAGACAATTGAAAGCACGCGCGATTGTACTGGTTCAATTGAGGACAGGGCTGGTTTGGGATTGAGCTCAAGGAAGCATAGTGATAAATGGGCACTCTTTTAACTGGCTTTGTAAGTCAGGTTATAGAATGGGCTCTGTCCAAAGCATAATGTAGCTCTCCTAATATAGTAAGCAGGAAAGACAGATGAAACTCGTTCATTTTTTAGAATAATAATCCTGAAAGCATCCTGGAAGACTTCTATGTAAGCAATAAGAAATTGTGGAAATATGTTTTCCCCTCTCTTTGTGCCATTCTTTCTTCATCTTTCCTTCTTTATTTGTTTCTTCTTCTCAGCTTTCTGGCACTCTAGCTTGAGCTCAGGGTTTTTGTACTGAACTACAGTCCCAACCCTTCCACAACTTTATTTTCAAAATTTTCTTCTGTATTTAGGGTCTCCTAAGTCACCGGGTTGCTCTGTTGGGGATCAAATTCCCTATCATTCTCCCAACACATTTACTGAAATATTTTTCCTTCTTTTTTTAAAAAAAAAAAGAATATTTCATTGTTAATTGCATGTATATTTTGCAAAAGTTATTTATCCATCCATTAATGGACGATTGTTTGCTTCCAACTTTTCCTTATAGTATAATGTGTATACAACTTTGTCTAAAACTCTGCTAGCAGTACTCCCCCCACACACATTTTATTGATATATATTAGTGCAGGATTTAATGTTTACAAGGAAGTTGAGGATTTTGTGTATATATTCTGAGAGGTAGGATGTTTCTTTTTTGACAATTTGCTGCAATCTTTTTAAAATAGTATCATACTCCATTTTATATTCTCTCATCAACTTTAATCAAAGATTCCATTTACTCCACGTCTTTAGCATTCAACACTTAATATTTTATTTTTTATTTATTTTGAGACAGTCTTGCTCTGTAGCCCAAGCTGGTGTTTAACTCACTATGTAGCCAAGACTGGCCTTGGACTCATGGAAATCCTCCTAACTCAGTCTCCTGTGTTTTGGAATTACAGGCATGCACCACAATGCCTGACATTATGTGGTGCTGGGAAATCAAATTCAGGGCCTTGCACTTGCAAGGCAAGTGTTTTAACCACTGTGCCATTCCTCCAGCACTTTAATTTCTTCATAATAGCCATCCTAATAAATACGAGGTAGTGTTTCAGTGTGGCTTTGATTTCCTTTTTCCTGGTAACCAGTAACCTTTTCTTGTCGTTGTTGTCTGACTGGAAATATCTCTACAAGACCCATTTGATTATTTCTGAATTGGGTTATATGCAGTATGTTTGTGTTAAACTTTAGGAGCTTTTCATGTATTTTTGAGTCTTACATCCTAGTGAGACATATGATTTTAAAATGTTTTATTCAACCCTGGATTGTATTTTTACCCCATAGTTTTGTGGCACGTTAACTTTTTGACAAGAATTTTCTTGAAATTCAATTTGATTTTACTTCTATTGGCTCTGAATAAGTTAGCACAAAGTCCAATGCTATGAAATGTCTGATGTTTTCTTCTAATACTTTTATAGTTTTAGTTCTTAAAAATCATGAATACTTTTTATGTAAAATGTCATATATATATATATATATATATATATATATATATATATATATATATATGGAGTTGGGGAAAGATCTAATTTTTCATGAAGGTACTCAGTTTTCTTGGAACTGTGTGCTGCAAAAAAAAAAAAAAACATTTTTCTATTGAATATTCTTGGAATTGTTGTTAAAAAGCATTTCACCTTGTACATGAAATGTTTTATACTATTCACTTCCGTTGACCTGCACACCCTCCAGTTCCACATGGTTTTCTTATTGTATATATATATTTGGAGTGAATTTTGAAATCAGTCAACTTGAGCTCTTCAGTTTTGTGCTTTTTTATAATTACTTGTCTACTCAATGCCTTTCAGATTATATATAAAGTTAGAGCAAGGATATTAAGACTTACCACCCATAAACACAATGTTTATACTTTTAGGTCTTTAATGTCATTAAGAAATATTTTATAGTTTTATAGTTTTTTAAGTCTTTCAACTTTTTGGTTAAATATTTTTCAGCACTCTGAAAAAGTTGAGTCAAGATGATTGCAAGCTTGAGCAAAACCTTAGCAATTTAATCACCTGGCAAGATATTGCCTCAAAATTATACATGTATATATATTCCTGTATAATATGTATATATTTATATGTAACATAAAATGAAAGGGCTGTAGATATAGCATAGCAACAAATTCTGACTTCAATCTCTATCACCATACACAGCTAAAATAATTCTTAATCACATTATTGTTGTTGACACTATTTTAAATAAAATTTTTCTCCTACTACTTTTCTGATTTCTCATTGTTATTATGGTGTTTAGAGAGGCAACCAACATTTTTGTGCTAAATTTTGTCTTCTTCTTTGCTGAACTCATTTACTATACATAATGAAGGTTTTTTGTCTAAACTTTAGAAATTGTAGCCTTTTTTAAAGCTATTTTTGTTAATTGTCATGGAGATTGCATTTAACACTCTGAAGTTATAATCCATTAATTTGAGTTTATATCAGATTTACTTCAATAACATACATCACGTTGTCTATGCCCCTTTCAGTTATTGAGAGCTTGCAATCTAGCGGGCGCGCACACACACACATAAAGGTGTTGATCCTTTAAATACACTACGAATCACTACGCCCATTAAGGGCAATGGTTGCAATATTAAGAGGAAATGAGACGAACATGATTTCTGCCTTTTGTCTACAGATGTCTAAAGCTGGGTTGACTAGCTGCTCACAGTTTTACCAAGGCATAATTTAAGTATTTGCCTCTGTTATGGTTTCATCGGAGATTCAAGTAAGAAATGATCCACTTCCATGTTCTCTCAGGATCCTATAGAAATGATCCCTTTGTAAATTTGGAACTCTAGTCCATGTTTTCCTCCTGGCGGCGATCCACCAGTCCTGGAGGCTTGCGGTTCCTTGCCATGTCACCCTTCCCCATGACTCAATCTATGGCTACTATGTTCTTCAGATTCGTCAAGAAAACTTCTCTTGTCAGTCTGTTAGGGGGAAGATATACTAAACTGTAGAAGGAGAGTTAGATCTTGCCCCGTTTGACGTATTACATAAAATAATCAAGAAAATGGCATTACATCATTGTTATTGTTCGGATGAAATCACAAGTTCTTCTTTTACATATCAGAGAACAGTTATAAAAGGACACTCCTTTTGTGGGCAACGTTAGGATATTTTTTGCTATCAGATTGTTTAGTTTTAAAATTTATCAATATTATCTATAGCAACAAAATATTTTCAGGTGTGATTTTAATTATTTCTATCACCATTTTAATAAAATTAAATGAAAAATAAATCAGTTTCCTCCAAATCAGATTTTTAAAAGATTAAAAAACATAACAATAGAATAAAAATAGATTAATTTGTTGTACTTTCAAGTACATGATTGCATAAGCCACTATAGATTGGAAAAAAATCCTTAGAATCAGCAGTAGAAATGATAGTGGTGCACTTAATCTAATCTTTACTAGATTTCAATGCCTGCATTGTGCTTATTTTCATATTAAAATGGCTATTTTACAGTATCTGTGCCATAGGCCAGAGAACTTGGGAGCTGCTGTGGTTTCAGACATTTTTAAGTTAGCAGGAAAAACCTTGCTGACCTGTGACTTGATGAGCCTGGATCCTTTGTAGTTTAGCTTTCTTTAACTTTTCTACAAGGTCCTTAATGAAGTTTTTCCTGCTCGGGGCTGAGGTTCACTAATTTAAATGTGCTAGTGTAGGGTTATAAGAAAAACGACATATTTGAGATAGTTCTACATATTAAAAATTAAAAATACAAGAAATCTAAATGCTATTTTAAAGTTGATGTTATTTTTAATAAGCTAAAGTGACTTATAAGATAGCAAATCTAATCATTTTTACGGAAAATAAATTAAGTCTTTTAAATTTTCTTTTATCACATTGTAATATTTGATGATGCCAAACCATTCCTATTAATAAAAATTCAAGTATTACATATCAAAAGTGAGCTCTAATAACATAAAACAAAATAACTAGATGAAAAATGCAGAAACTAGCCATTTTTAGACAACTTCCAAAAAATGGATTAGGTTTTAAAAATTGTGTGTTATATATAATATAGACACAAAGTGAATAACAGGTTTATAATTTTTCATAAATATAACTCTTTTGATTAATGAAAATGAATCATGCTTCCATTAATTTGAGAAATATTTTATCAAAAGGAAACAAAAATGCAAAATCTTAAGTATGTTATCCAGAAACCAAGTAAAGCTGTTATTCAGTGCTGTGAAAAAAATCCTAAGATTTGTTTCAGTTGAAGAACTAAGCTGTTTGAAGAAATGTAGGCTCATTTTAAATTTTGAAATAAGTTTTTCAAAAATGTGGCATATTTCTAGTCTATTTATCTTCAATCTTCATATTGAATATTAAATAATTTTTAGTCTTTTCTTAATTTTCTTTCTTTTTTCCTCCCCTTCCCCTGTCTTTTTTTCTTTCTTTCTTGTTTGTTCCTATAGACTATCAATTGTCTCCTTGTAATAACCCCTATTTGCGGATACTCGTAAATATTTTTGGTTAGCAGTATACTTGTTTCTCCTATGTTTTTTTTTTTTTCATTAACAAAAATGGCTGTTTTTGTTGGATATCTCCCATGGCCCAACACAGATCTTGAGCATGTGAGATTGATTCAGTTTTTAGCTGTAGCTAATGACCTTATCTCAAGCTCACAGCTAATTCTTGAAGATTTCTTAGAATTTGGCACAAGACACAATTGAAAATAATGAGACAGATTGTTGAGTAGTTGCCTCTGGAAAATTTCTCTTTCTCTTTTGGGAAACAAGCAAAAGACATTCCACACTTTCCACACCTGTTACTATTGTGTAGAGTATGAAAACTAAGAACCCAAAGGTGTGTTTTTATCAACCTGTCAATGACGATATTTGTAGGAGAACAGTCCTCAAGAATAATACCAAATAATATATTGATAGTAGTCTGTACTTTTAGATCTCTACATATGGAACCAAATAAAATATTTTAGACCACTTGATTTTGTGAGTAATTTCGAATATTTACAGTTGTGATGAAGTTCTATACATATTTCTCTTCCTTTTTCTTCCAAATTTAATATGATACAGTGTAGTATCATTTGAACCAACTAAACCCAAATGTTATGTTAGACGATGGGTATAAAATGTGTACATACGCATCTCACTGCTTCCCCTACAATGAGTCATAGTTGTCAGCATGAAAGTCAGCTTCTTCATATGATATTTATGATGATGAGATAAAGAAAAATATATATGTTGTTCACAACAATAGTATCAATTCAATACTCCACAGAGAGGCAGAGGGTTGTGAAGAATATAAGGAATAGAACATATTCCTCATAATTTATATTTATGTTCCATATATCTATGTGATAATCACATCATTCTCAAAAGCAGTTTCCCCCTGGTGAAATATAGAACTCACACATTCCAAATAACTTCACTTAGAAAATATTTTTGAATACCTGACAAAGCAAAGATATAGATTATTCTTATATTTTTCCTGATTAAATAATAATAACTTTCTTTTGTCATCCACACATGAAATTGACTTAAGATGCCCACACCACACTGTTTTGTGTGTGTGTGTGTGAAATAATCGAGGTAGACTGAATAACGGTCCCTAAATATGCAAAGATAGCATGAATTGGAACCTGTGAATGTTGTTTTAAATGGCAAAAAAAGCTTTATGTGTGTGGTTTAATTAAGAGTATTGAGATAACATATGACAGATGGTTATTTTAGCTTAGGTATGTCAGTGAGCCCTAAATACAATAGTAAGATTCCTTAAAAGTCAAAAGTATAGAAAGAATTTACTATAAAAGATGAAGTAAGAGATACGATGATGGAAGCAAGAGGCTAAAATTAAAGGATGAGAAGGCCACTAGCCAAGGACAAGTGGTGGCTACCAAAAAGAAGGTTCTCTATGAGAGCTTGTAGGAAGTCAAGACTGATAACCATTAATTTGACCTACTAAAACTGATTTAAGAATTCCAGACTTCAGGATTGCATGAAAATACATTGGCATTATTTTTCAGAGGACAAATTCATGGTCCTTCTTAGTATCAAATACAATAGTCTGTATCTCTTGTTGATATTAAATAAGCACAGTTAGCAGAGATCCTCTAAAAGAAAAGAAAACAAAAACAAAAACATATATACATAAATTATATATATATATATATATATATATATATATATATATATATATATATATCAACTGAAATTATATGTCAAGTAATCTAGTATTTGTTTTATCCTTACCTCCTTACAAGATCTAACATCTTAACCCCAACGATGTACTCATATCTCTCTAAATTTCTTTCCTGTGAGTCGCTTTCCTCTTTCTGAAACACAATACCCAACATTCCCAATTTAAGGGAGGTATATTAGTTCCTTTCCTCTCACTGGGACAGGATACCTGACATCCACATATTTTAGCAAGGAAATTTATTTTAGCTCCCAATTTCATAAGGTCACAGTACATTCACAGGTAAGCAGCAATTAACTGATAGCATCCATTAGAAATACACCTCACTACTCCTATTATCTCTTGAACAGGCCACCACCTCTCAACATCATCATGCTAGGTCCCGCTCTCCAATATGTGTCTTGTAGTGACAGTCATACTGGAACAATAATTAACCCTAAAAGTTATTGTTTCTACATGTGTGCGATGACACCACATAATTATTTATATAGGACCGAGAAGTTGTTTGCTCTGTGTTTGTTTTTGAGACAAGGTATTACTCTTTAGTCTAGTCTCGTCCTGAACTCAGTATGTAGCCCAGGCTGGACTCTAAGTCATTATCATCCTCCTGCATCAGCCTCCTAAGAGCTGGGATCACAGAGATTCACCATCATGCCAGTTTATGTGATTCTGGTGAATAGAACCCAAGGCATCATGCTTCCTGAGCAAGCACTCTAACTTCTGTGCTATTCCTCCAGCCCCTAGGGTAGAAAAGTTCTATCACAAACACTGTTTTCTGAGAAGACAGTTATATATCTTTATTCCTCTATTATTTTCTAAAGTTTTTTGAAAATTTAAATGACAACCAATACTTTGGTCACTGATACTTATGGAAACATCAGTGTATTAAATTGATGTTTAGATGACATATAGATTAAAGAAAGCTTACTGGGATGGAATCCAACCGATAAATAAGCTATGCTAATAACAGCAGAACAAAACACCTCCAACTTCAATTTTGACAACTTGTATTTGCCCACAGATAAACTATCCTAATAAGCTTTTTCAGTTGTTCAAGGTAAGAAGAAAAGGAAAGAAAAGGCAAAGACATTGAATTTTGCAGGAAATTTAATGAGAAATTATGTTTTCCAAAAACACCATTTAGCTATTGTAATTGTAAAGAAATTGCATTGTGTAATAGAAATTGAAGAATTAAAACAATTTAAAAGCTACTAGAAGGTACATATTATTCTAGTTTTTCTAAAGAAGAAAATGTATTTAGTTAGTTAGTTACTTAGTTAGTGGCACTGGGGATAGAGCCCAGGCCTTCACCCTGAACTATATCCCTAGTATATTTTTATTTTTTTTTAAGACAGAGTCTTGATAAGTCACTAAGCTTCTCTGGCTGGAATTGTACTTGTGACCTTAATGTTCACAAACTCCCAGAGTGCTGGGGTTACACGTTTGTCATGTGGTACTAGATTAAAGAAAAATTAAGTTTAAAATTTATCTCATTAATATAAAATTCATTATAGAAAAAAATGTATTTCTCAACCAACATCCTCTTGAAGCTAAAATAATCAGATTTGTCTGAATATTGTTCATTTGTATATCAATTCATTCCATCCTCATTCATGATTTTCTAAAGAAAGATTTATTTCTCAGGAAATGATCTCACTTTCCAAACTTGAGGGAATGAACTTGAAAGCAAGATGATAGAGGTAAGCTATTTAAAATTATGGAAACATCAAATGGTCTCCCTGATATGAGAGACCCAGAACACAACTATATCATGGAACTTAAAACGAAAAACAAAGTGAAACACGGGGGTAGAGCGGGGGAGGAGGGAGAGGAGGGAAGGGGGAGGGACAAAAGGAAAGTGGGAAAGTACTTGTCACCTTGACAAGATACATAGGTGCACAAAATGCTCAACTTCATTGTAAACCTTAAATTTTGCACTTATACATACCAATAAAAATGGGGGAAAATAAAATTATGGGGTATTTATCAGGTTGTGAGGCAGGATTTTCTGTACAGATCTAGATGCAAGGGGTCCTAAGAGAATTCCATTAATGCAAGCAACATTTCCTTAGTAAACTTCCCAGTCATAATCAATAATTTACAGAATGAATTCAATGTTAAATATTTCTCCTTGGGTAAATTCTATTTTGAAAAGAACATATGTTCATTGCGTTACTTTCTAAATCTTTTAGTGGGTACTCTACACTTTTAGTGCAGATAAAAAATAATTTTATCTCTAGAAAAGGGAAAAAAAGTACATTTATGAAAGAATTTAAGTACTCTAGACATTCCTAAAGTTTAAGGTCTGTGTTGTAATAACTGTCAATGATATGCTTTTCAGAGTGAGGGGAGAAACCTAAGAAGATATTAGAAGTTTACCACCCAAAATGCCTTCAAGTCTTTAATTAAAAAGAGAAATTTGCCTCTGTCTGTAATGTGTTTTGTCTAGAAAAAAAAAACCCTATACATTGCTCTCCTATGGAGGAGGATGTGTGTCTCTGGATAAATTTGAAAGAGTAAGAAAAAAGCATAAACGTAAGACTTCAGATAAGAAAGAATATCTCGGCCACCTTTGTTTGTCAGGAACTCACACAGTCCTCAGGAATTTTCTATCTCCCTTTCTTGAAAGTACACTTAAAACATAGTTGCCTATGCATGCCAAGGACAAGTCAGAGTGTGAGGCACAACTGCCCTGCAGCATTGTGGGGACTTTTCAGTCTTAACTTCTGTGACACTTATAAAGACAGATAGACACTTCGTAATGCTCTAAAACAGGGCATGACTCATTTTTATAGTTTAATATTTCACTAGAATAACAGGCTCTTGTTTTCTTAATAAAATTTGCCTTTCCAACATTTTTTTCACTAGGTTTTTTTGAAATGACCCCTATGAAACTGTTTATCCATCTAAGCCCTGTTCATTCTAATATTACTTAGAAAAAATACATCATATTAACTTTAGCCTTGAAATATCACAATATCAATGGCCTTGAAATCACTAATGTAATGAATTAAATGATTCATCAAGCACTGAAACCTTCAGATCATAAGACCCAGAGCTAAAATCAAAAGCAATCTAAAATCAGTATCTCCCTTTTGCTGGCTATTTTAAATTAAGATGCCTGAAGCAGTTTTCACAGCAATAGTCAAAACACCCTCTCACCTCCCCCACCAGTTCCATCCTATAACCTGTGAAAATAACACCGTATACAATTACAGCATCATTTGTTATGCATGATATAATAGACAGCAAATATGAAGAGGTATTATCATTACTTTTGTCCTTTGTTCTTTCAGGCCAGAATATTGCATACTTCTTTACTTTGACGTTTATGGCTTTTAGATTGGTAATAGAATGGTTTGTGTGGCTCATTATCTTGAATGATGGTAATATTAGAAGTTGAGATGTCTGTGTTCCCTGTTAAGTAAAGTAAAAGCTTCATACACTTTAGCAAAGGTTATTACCGGACATTACCCAGAATACGTTTGTGTATAATAAAGTTCAGTAGTATCCAATCTTAAATAGAATATTTACTGTGCTTTCCAGAATACTGGATCAGGCAGTGTTTGTATATGTTCTACCTCTAAATTTGAAGGAGGTTAATGAAATTGTTTCATAGGTTTTTTGATGACAAATTGTCATGACAAAAATTGTCTCTAATTGTAGGCAAAATATAATGCTAACCAATGAGATTTTGAATTACAATGTTTATTCTACTAAGTAAAAAAGTTTTAAAGTAGTAAATTTAATCTAATAAAATACTAGCAACCAATATTCTCTATTTTATCCTGGCATATATCATTTATTTGCTAATTTTTTCTATGAGTATTTCCAAGTCCTTCAGTAATGTAACCAAAAGTCAAGAAAAGTTTAAAAAGAAGAAAGACTTAAGCTCAGAAACAACACCTGGCCTTATCTACGAAAAAGCAGTATATTTTGGGACTAGAGAAATGGTTCAGTGGTAAAAGTGCTTGCCTAGCAAGCACTAAGTCAAGGGCTAATTATCGGAGTTTGATTTCTGAGCACCACATAGGCCGGGCATGATGGCTCATGCCTGTAATCCCAGTACTCACTCAGGAGCCTGAGGGAGGAGGTTGAGGCAGGAGTCCAAGGACAGACTGGGCTAGGAGGAGAGACCCTATCTCAAAAACAAAAACAAAAACAAAAACAAAAAACAAAAAAACAGTATGTTTCAACATAGCATTACATTTGAAAAACAATATTGACTGACCATCTTTAACAACTAAAAAACAATAAATTTCAATGTGAAAAGTTTCAAAATAACTCCACAAATTTTAAAAATGACACATATTAAAATATGATAACCAAAGAATTAGCATGTGGCTTAGCCAACAGACACTCAATTGCTGGAATATCATTTTCATGAGTTTAAATCTGGATATTATTTAGTAATTGAGAGAATAGTTTAAAGATGTCTGTCTTAGTTGCCTTTTTGTTGGTGTGACTCAATATCCAACATCCATAAGTTTAGGGGAGAAAAGGTTTATTTTAGCTCATAGTTTCAAAAGGTCACAGTCCACTCCAGGGGGGCAGCCAACAGCAATGGAAGTACATGGCAGAGGCGGAGGCAGCTCGTTAGGGCATCACAAACAGGAAGCCATGTTCCATCAAGTCCAGTCTCTCCACAGAGGGAAAAAAAAACTGTTAACAATCTTTTTTCTTCCTTTCTTTTAAACACTTTCAGTTTAAGGTTGGGCCTTCCACATCCGGGTTAGTGTTCTTACCTCATCCACTGGCCAACAAATCACTCTCACTCTAATCCAAACTGGTTCCTAACTGCTTAAACCAGATTAAGCCACACCTAATCTAGGTGTGGTTCCTAAATTCTAATTCAGGTGTGGTTTCTAACCGCTTCAAGTTGAAATATTTTCTCCAATGATCATAATGTCTATATAGAAAAATAAATAATTTAAGAAAAAGACCAGCTAAGATACCATCTCACTCTGGAGAGAATGGCTTATATCAACAAGTCAAATAGCAATCAGTGCTGGCGAGGCTGTGGGGAGAAAGGAACCCTCCTGCACTGCTGGTGCAAGTGTAAATTAGTTCGACCACTCAGGAAAGCAGTATGGAGAGCTCTCAAAAGACTAGAAATAAATATTCCCTTTGATCCGGCAACACCCCTCCTGGGGATATATCCAAAAAAGGCCAAAACAACATACAACAGAGATATATGTATACCCATGTTCATAGCAGCACAACTAACAATAACTAGAATATGGAAGTCACCAAAATACCCATCAACAGACCAGTGGATACACAAACTGTGGTACTTATACACAATGGAATACTACGCATCTGTAAGGTCCAACAGTGTGGAGGTTTTCACAGGCAAATGGAAGAAACTTGAGAACATCGTGCTTAGTGAAGTGAGTAAGAAGCAGAAGGTGAAACATCGGATGGTCTTTCTGATATGACAGACCCAGATCACAACTATCTCATGGAACTTCAAAAGAAAGACAGAGTGAAAAAGGGAGACAGGGTGGGAGTGGAGGGAGGGAAGGGAGGGTAGGGGGAGGGACAAAAGGAGAGTGGAAAAGCCCTTGTCACCTTAACAAGATACGTATGTGCACAAAATGCTCAACTCGATTGTAAACCTTAAATTCTGCACTTGTACATATCAATAAAATGGGAAAAAATTAAATATAAAAAAGAAAAAGACCAATGCCAAGTTTATGATGTGTAATGTTGCCTAAGAGAGTAGGGATCTTGGATCAAAGTTTTATGCCGGTGTAACAAAATATAAACAAGAAATTTATAAATTCATAATAACAAAACACATTTGTAGTATCACTAGAAAAATACTCATTTAACAAGCCACTTTTGTTAATTTTGTATAGCTTTTTAAAGACTTCTTTTTAGCATCTCAGTTAAATAATAAAATGTTTTCTTCCCAATATTTGTACTAAAATATAGTATTATATGGGATGCCATTATTAAAATAGATACATTTTATCATTATGCATTTTAAATACACAACGGTGACTGTCAACTGAGGCTAGCATGAACATACATATTACATTGTTATCGCCATCCCTTCTTCTTGCCTATTCTCCCATTCTCCTTCCACACCTGCAAAATACTGCTGTGATTGTTATTGATCATAATATTCAACCAAGATGTTAAAACAAAAGTGTCTTAGTTACTTTTTCGTTGCTGTGACAAAATACCTGACATGAAAAAACTAAGAGAGAAAATTGTCATTTCAGCTCACAATTTCAGAAGGTCACAACCCATTCATGATCAGCCACAAAGAGTAAAGAGGCAGCTTCTCTTACCATTGCAAACATTGCAAGTTTCTGAAGGAAGAGAAGAAGTAGCATGTACCCTTCTGTGTCCTGTTCCAGTGATCTGCCCCATCTGGGCCCAGTGTCAATGTTCTGTCTCTTCTGGTTTTAATCTTCTCATTCTCCACATGGCTGTAATCAGTAATGTACCATATGTCTGTCTTTTACCGCACACATATAACCTACCACAAGCCCAGAATTTCTCTGCACCAGGCTCCCATCTCCTAATATCACCTGGTTCCATAGATAATCCATAACATACAAATAAGTGAGACTTCGGAGGTACACTGCAGACCCAATCCACAGTGCTCTGCCCTTGCCCCGAATAGACTCATGTCCACCCTCTTATTTAAAATGCATTGCGCCGTTCTCTAAGTTGTCCAAGTCCTAATAGCTCCAGAACTGTTAAAAAACAAGTCCAAGTTCAAAGTCTCCTCTGAGACAAGGTAGATACTCAGCTACGAGCTCCTCTGAAAATCAAATAAAAGATGAACACTTCCAATACACAATGGCACAGGCTAACCACTCCCATTCCAAAGGTGAGGAGAACAGAAAGTAATGAGACTAAACTAAACAGGGCAAGAGTTACGTGCTGAGATTCCACGTCCAGCACCTGAGGTACGCTGTGGTGCTGGGCAGTTTGATATGAGTTCCTAAGGGCTTTGGTACCCCACACTGCAGCATTGCCACCTGTTGCAATCTTCATCCTTCTCCTTGAGCCTTCCTTCACTCCCAGCCTGCAGCCTTCCTCAGGGCATGATTCATGTTTATGACTCTTCCAAATTTTGGAATCACCATTTCATCTGAGAATTCTCCTTTATAATTTTGTGCACTGCCTTCCCAAGGCCAACACTGTAGCCTCCAAAGTGTTCTTCTGAAATCTGGCTGGAAGCCTCAATTAACCCACAATTTGTGCACTCTGTATGACTGTAAAGCCAGAACTATGTGGACAGCCTCAAGGTCTGCACTGGTTTCAGGTCTGCCTGGCCCCTTTGAGGATCTCTATAGAGGAGTCTGACTACTTACATGGGGGTTTATTTTCCAGCTTACCTGGTGATTTTCACTGGGAGTCTCTTTACAAATCAAAGTCCTCTGCCTTACCACATTTCACCTTTTTTTTGACACATGGTCTTGCTCTGTAGCCCAGGCTGGTCCTGAGTTACCCACACTTTAATTGATAAAGGGTGAGTCCTTGTCAATTCCTGAAGCACTCTCAAAGCATCTTTTCTTAGTCCTAATTGCAAGTACTTGGCTTATTAATAATAATCTCTTTAACAACCACAGCTGACGTTTTCTTCAGTTTCTCAGTGTAGAGTTGGCTAAAAGCTACACACAGTAGCCTTGTACATGACCCTGCCTTGAGATTTCCTATGCCAGATTAAGTAGTCCATCACTCTTAGTTTCAGTTTCAGGCTGTCTCTGGACAAACGCAAAATGCCAGCAAACCCTCTACCAGAGTGTAGCATGCATAATTTTAGACACTTGTCAATATAATTCTCCTTCCCATCTGAAGCTTCCTGAGCCTGGCCTTTCTAACCCACACTTCTATTAGTATTTTGGTCTTCCGAGCTCCTACCAGAATTTCCTACTAAGCTAAACACTCGACTCAGGGAACTTCAAGGCTTTTCCAGATGATATCCTCAGGTCTGTCCAAACTCTTCCTGGCTTCCAAACCACATCATCAGACAAACTCACAGCAAAGACCACACTTCTCCAATACCAATTTCTGTGTGTGTTGCTTTTTCATTTCTGTGATAAAATGCCCAAGATGTACAAATAAGGGAGGAAAAGTTTATTTTAGCTCCCAGTTTAAAAAGTCACAGTCCATTCACGTGGCAGCCAGGAACACTGGAAACACATGGTGGAAGCAGAGGTGGAGGCCATTCCTCATGGCTTTGCAAACAGGAGGCCAAATTCCTAAAGCGTGGGAGGAAGTAGCATAGAGCCTTTCAGGTCCTGACACAGTTTTCCACTCCTTATGGCTCTAATTTTCAACCAAGATTCCAAAACGCAAAATCTAATACAAGTTTTATGTGCAATCATTTAATCAAAAAGTATTTATTATATAGTTTCAAGCAAATTTGAAAAGCTGAGCTTTTGACTCACTTTCCTTAAACAATTTTTATAATAATTGAGATTTAATATACCAAAAAGCCATGGAACATTTTTGTTTCATGCTAAAAGGACTTTGCTAGTATTGAACAAAATATTTCAGTAATGGAAGAAGTTGTGTATTGATTCAAGTTAAGTTACGTGCTTTCTGGATTGTTATGTCTTGTTTACAGTACTTTCAACCAATGTAAATAGAAAACCTTTTCCGTGGCCTGGCTCTCTGTCATCTCTTGAGAAGCAAGGGAAAAGATTCCTGACCAAACCTGGGAGTAAAGGAGGAAGCAACAAGAAAGACCTGTAAAATCTGGCATTTGACTTGAGGCTTAATAGGCAGAAGAGCCAGCCATATGAAATACAGGTAGAAAGATCAAAAAAAGAAAATACTCTCCAAAGAAAATAGATACAAAAATAAAAAGAAGAAAAGAACGTATTTATTTTGGAGCAGATCATGTAAAATAAAGACTAAGAATAATCAAGAACTTTGGCATAACATGGACCCATATTAAGTACTTGTCATTTGTGCATAGGTGAGGAAAACATATTTAGACAGATTAGACACACATATCATGCATATATGTATATATATGTGTCAATATATACATATATACACATGTATATAATACAAACACAAATACATACATATATGTATATGATACATGCAGATTTAAAATTTGAAAGATTCACTTCCACGTCTAGAGAATGCATTTTAGACAGACAAACCTGGCAATGAAGCAAACAGCTAAGAGCATTAATGGTAGAAATTCAAGAAGAATCCACGATCAAATAGACTAGAATAGTTTTAATAAAAGCAGAAAAATGGTGAAAAAGTAGCATAATTTAGAAAATATTCTAATGAGTAAGTTTGAGGGAAGAGAGTTGATTTTAAGACAATCTTTCAGGTAAATAGCTTCTGTGCCTGGGTGAGAAATAACGTTAAGACACAAAATATTGTAGAAGAAATTGGAAAAAGATGGTATGTTTACATTTGAGCCCTTTCAGTTTAATATGCCATAGAAAGTTAGAAAAGTTTAGTAGGTGGTATAATAGATCAGTTTCAAATACAGGCAATTAATCAAACTACAGATAATAAATTTAGATGATTTAGCATAAAAAGACTTTAATATATGAGAGTGAATGAAATTTCCCCAAGCAAACTATGAAAAATGAGATTATTAGGCTACAGTCAGAGGTCTCAGGAAAATAGATGTGATACCACCATATTGCATATATCAAGATGTAATACTATCTCAAAAATAATAATTTAATGGTATTAGAACAAACTAATGAAGAGATATATTTACTAAGATTTCACAGGTTATTGCACTGGGCTTGTGAACTTTCTCATTCTATGGAAGTTATGTCTTATTCCAAAACTCAAATGAAGACTGTTTACCTCAATATTTTAAATGCCTTTATAACAATCTTTTGTTACTTTTTCTGTCTCTTAATGCAATACAGCCAACATAAGTAGTAAACTTAAACAACAATGATATGTTTCTATCCCTATTTTGTACAAGGTCTCTGTCAAATCTTTTATATTCAAAAATCTTACTAACGTAACTTAATATTTTGGACATTTGGAATTTCTATCTGCGTCTTCTACCTGCCATCTGCTTATCCATCAATTATGTAGGCTCTGTCTATTCACTTATCTCTGTAAAATGTTTGTGTAGGCATGGGTGTGTGTTTAGTATCAGGGAAGTAGGTTTCCATTAGAAGAATATGAAACAAAAGAGTTCATAAAATATGATAAAAAAGATGAAATTTAAATTAACATAGTGATAGTAAGAGACACATTGTCATCAGTCTCCTTTAAATGACCCCTCGCTTCAAACATGTTTATTCTATCATTTTCCTATTTTTCTGAAAATAGTTCCAAATGTCCTCATTCCTGGCTGTTTTTACTTGTATTCGCCTCTCTTGATATCCTGAATCACTTCAAAATATGTATGCTGTGGTATTTGGATGGTGTAGATTACATAAGGGTGCAGTGTGCTGTTGGGAGGCAGAGACTAGCTGGAGGGCAACTACTTGGAGCTTGGCCTAGAAGGGCATGTGCGGTTTCCACTCTTTATCCTACGCTTGGTTTCATGTCTGCCATGCTATGAGCAGCTTTCTCTGGCTGCTGTCTCTATCATGTGTCTCAACTATTACCAGTTATCCATAAATGGACTCTGACCTTCTGAAACTGAGAGCTAAAACTTCCCTCCCTTAAATTGGACCTGTTAGGTATTCTGTCCCAGCATCTAGAAAGTAAGTAGAACAGTACTGGTGCCAGAAGTAAGGTCATTTCTGTGACTACCAGACCATGTGATTTGAAAGCCTTAGGAACTGGTTTGTGGGAGGAGTTCGGCAAAGTGAGAAGATGCTGGCTAGAGAAGCCTTAAAAAGCTGTGACTCAAGTTTGTTGGGAAATTCTGGTCCAACCTCAGAAGGCCAGAATGCTGATAGAAGTCTGATTTGGAATGGCTGAGCTCAAGAAGTTTCAGACAGGAAGGAGGGATTTATTGGCAATTGATCTAAAACCCACATTTTCCTCAGTAAAAATATAAATATTAATAAAGATCCTATTAAATGTTATTATGATTTAAATAATTCAAGTGAGAGTCATATTTTTAAAAAAAACATTGAGTACTTAACAAGGCAAATAACATACAGAATAGTTCAGATGCTTTGTAATCTGCCAAGAGACATATATTAATAAGTATTACATGGATTAAATGAATTTGAGAATTCAAAATATTTATCAATTAAATTATTACCCTCTATTAAACTAAAAAATAACAAGACAATGAAAGCCTGAAGAATTATAAATTCTTAGTTTCAGTTATTCAATAGTCTCTTATTTGTTTTAAGACAATATTTATTTATTAATATTCATATATTTCTCAATTTTCTGTCCTTGCTATTTTTAGAATCCTGAACTCTAATAATTTTCTCGTCAAATAATATATTTAAGTGCACACACAGTTAAGTAGTATGGACTGAGGGCATACTTGCCTGATCAAAACCATGTCATCAGGGAAAAAATTGATATAATGGCGGCTACAGTTTGTTTGATGGATGTTAATTTCAACTAGATAAAGTCTCGTAGTATTTGGTGTAAAGCCTATAGTAAATTTAAAAAATTGTAAAGGGTAAATTTTAAAATAATGTCCCCTTGAATTTATTAGTTCTTCACATAACATGCTAGGCATTGAGATGCTCATTAATGCTTATAGTTAATTATTACTATATTCAATTCCTAGTGTCAAGTTTTACAATTTGAAGTTTAAACATTTATAAAACAATAATTTTTATTTTTTCTTATCTTTTGACTTGTCACCCAAATGGATATATTTGTGGACAGTGTATTAAATTATCTTTATTTTTATTCTTTTCCAAATATAAAATAATATCAAGGCATGATCTTGGTGATGTTCTGTACCTGAGAACTTTCCCAAGTCGCCGGCTACCATGGGAACCTGCTTGGCAGGTCCAGGCTGACTTCACAGTAATTTTATTTCCCTTCTTATCCCTACTGCTGCCAGCTTTTGGTTGGTATCAGACATTTTAACAGTGAAGTGAGAAAAACAGCTAAAACTAATGAAAAGAAAATTTCACTTATAACTTTTGTTAATAAAAGCTATTTGCTGAAGTACACTAGAACTTATATCTTTGGCCTTCAACATTATCTGATGACTTCAAGTAAATTGAACAAATTAAATCTTAAAGTGTGTTTCAAAACTTTTATTTTTTGCTATGTCTAAAACTAAAAATTAGGTTTTTTTAAATTTTTCCCATTTTATTGATATGTAATAAGTGCTAAATTTAAGGTTTACAATGGAGTTGAACATTTTGTGCACATACGTATCTTGTCAATGTGACAAGGACTTTCCCACTCTCCTTTTGTCCTTCCCCCTACCCACTCCTCCCTCCCTCCCCCGCCCTACTCCCTATTTCACTTTGTTTTTTGTTTTAAGTTCCATAAGAGTTGTGATCTGGGTTTCTCATATCAGAGAGACCATTTGATGTTTCACCTTCTGCTTCTGACTCATTTCACTAAGCATGATATTCTCAAGCTTCTTCCATTTGCCTGTAAAAGCCACCATGCTGTTGGACTTTGTTGATACATAGTATTCCATTGTGTACAAATACCACAGTTTGTATATCCACTGGTCTGTTGATGGGTATTTTGGTGACTTCCAAATTTTAGCTATTGTTAGTTGTGCTGCTAGGAACATGGATATACATATATCTCTGCTAATAATTTTTTTAAATGAGCACTTTTGAAAATGGTTATAAAATACATATAAAATGGAGAAAATGTGATTTTTAGCACTATCAATATTTGGTTTTTATAGTGCTTCGGCCTAACACTTGTGTTATTATTTTTCTTAATAAAAGCTGAAATTTTTATGACTATAAACAGAGCTTAAATTAGATTCTGATAATCTAGGAAGTGCCACTTTTGAAACTGGTTTAGCACTGGGAAAGGACTCTGTTTGCGATTTATGCTTTCTTTCTTTTTCCTTTCTTTGTCTCTTCCCACAGCCAAATCTGTGCCTACAAATTCTTACCATGCAGCCATGCCACAGAGAGAGGAGAAAATAGCATTAGCCGGTCATGTTTCCTTGGCCGAGTTCCATCCCGCTGCCCAGTTGTGCAGGTGTTTAGCCTTTGCACTTGCTCCGCCCTCTGATAGAGCATCAATGAAGCCAGTTAGTAAACACAGGTGGGAACTATGTGTCTATTGGAAGTGCTACAATTGTGTTGATGTATTAGGAGACGTTCATGACTGTGTCACGGATTTAAGTGGTTAACACAATAAATGTTAGAAGAAAAAAGTAGATCCAGTAATGTTGAGGTCATGAGAAGCAATGATTATATTCTCAATCATACCTTAATGCTTGTTAACAAGGTTGATTTCAAAGGGAGAGTCAAATAGTTTTAATTAGTGGCAAGCAAAGATAGAGAGATGCGGGGGCCAGAGGTACAGAGCACAGTGATGAGGAATAAGTTCTAGTCTTCTATATAATACAAAGTATGGTAGCTTAAAAACAAAAGGAAAGTGTTGGGTGTTTCCAAGGGAACTACAAGAGAAGAGTTGGAAGATTTGTAACAAAAAGCAATGATAATATTTCGAAGATGAGAGGACTATCTGCCTAGATTTTGATCACTTTATTGATCATACTTTACTACTTAGGTGTTGCAATAATGTCTTAAATAAAGCTTTTAAGTAAAAAATATAGAAAATGAAAAAAGTTTACATTATAAATATATTAATTATAATATATTAATTATAAATATATTATTATAAAAATATTAATTGAGGTAACACATTAGATTTAAATAGTATATGCATATTATAAAAATTCATAAAATAAAAATTAGTGTTTTAGTCCATGTTGAAACCTTGAGAAATAGGGAATATTTAAAGCCACGTACATATGTAACTGCACTCTCAGTGAAATGACATAGTATTCAAACTTAAGTGTTAACACACATAATCAAATGTTTAATTTAAATCTAACTCAAAATAGAAATCAAAAATATAATATTTATTTAGTATGTAAATTTGTTTTATCTTTGTGTAATTATTAATAGATATTTTATTAGCTCCAAATCTACCTGTAGTGCTTCACGTTCTCATGCTAAAACAGAAAACTACAAAAATTTCAATTATTTGCCAACTGAAAATCTGTGCATTCTGCCAATAATGATCACCAGGGGCATATTAGAAAACAAAGAGGAAGAAGAAGAAAAGAATGTATATTTCTGTTTTCAGTTGCTGCATCTTTAAATTTTCAGGATTTCAGTTTTTGTCACAGCTCCTAGCCTCCAGTGGCACGTAGATCTAGTTTTAGTGGATCTGTACATTTTCGACCACGACTAGTTCAGATCCTCACTTATTTGTCTGAAATCTGGTTATTTTCTCTCCACTGAAAGGAAGCTGCTTTCAGTTGGTTCTAAATGGGAGAACAGGAGAAACCTGTGAAGTAAGAGCCTCTGGGGCGCTTCGCCTTTCCATCACTTGTGTAAACCGTTCTAAGGATGAAATTCCTTCTGGCCAGGAGATTTGCACGCACTTCATCTGATTTGTTTCCTTAATAAATATTGTCATAAAAACCATTTTTATAGGTTTGGTCTACATATGTTCTTCATTTTTAATTTTACTTTCTCATGTACTTGTTATACGTAAGATAATCAATAATTAATTAAAATAATTATTATTTCTTGATATCCCTTTTCATTACTTCATTGATAATCTTTATTTAGTTGGAATTAAATATTATTAATTTCAACAATATCGTTAACATTTATGAATCACCATTCAAAATAAAACTAGCACTATGCATAGTTAATTTTCTTTTTTAACAGTGTTACTCAACTTGTTAATCATATAGAGGAAATACGTTTAGCTTTAACTTACATCATATGCATTGACAGATCTAGTTCTAAGGTGAAAGGTAATGTGTTAAAGGAAACCACAACAAAACCTCAGGTGATATGAAACTAAACATATTTTAAATAAGAAAGATAGATAATCATAAAACGTATAAACCAGAGTATGTAAATTGTATGATTTTTATTACTAATAGTCCCTTGATCAACGTGAACAGGCAACCTGTAGGATAAAAAGAAACATCTTCACTGTATAAATGGTGAAGGATTCATATGCAGTTATGGAAGGACCATTAACAGTACTGTGGAAAATAGGCATATTTGCATATGTAATTAACAAGAGTATATCAGATGGAAAATAAATTTAAAACACAATTCAAGTTAATGAGTAACAAGGAAATTATGAACTAAAACCATCAAATGATATTTATTACCATGAAAACCATTTCTTTAGGTTTGGGCCACATATGCTCTTTATTTTTAATGTTACTTTTTCATGTACTTGTTATACACAAGATAATCAGTAATTAATTAAAATAATTATTACTCCATAATTATCAAGGATCAATAAAACATCATGTTAAAATTAAGAAATAACAAATATTGGTACTGATGTGGAGCATAGTAGTGGAGCATGATAGTGTAAATTACCAGCTTTAGAAAATTAATTGGTAGGATCTCCCAAAGTTAATCATGTATAGATTAGATGGTCCAGCAGCTTCTCTTCTAGAAAAATACCTAACTGAAATGTGTTCACTAAAAGAAAAGTACTATTGCAGTTTATTTCATCAATGTTTATAACAGCCTAAAGAGACCATTTAATAATCAATTTAATAGAAGGATAAAATAAAATAAATGTATTCATAAAATTAAATTACCCAATGGAAAAAGAAATTTCATAGCTATATCTCAAAATGAAAAATAATTTTATAACAAATTTAATGTTTTTATAAAATCAACTGGACATTGCAACATATACTATACAGATTCAGTAAGATAAACTACACAAACTGGCAAAAATAAAACTTATTTAGAAACTTACTAGTCAGAATAAGCATTTACTTTTGAGAGAAATAGAAAATAAAATCTGAAAGAAAGCAAATGAGAGATTGCCAGATTAATCTGAGTTACATACTCGCGGCTTTTATTATTTACTGTTTATTTGAGACAGAATCTCCCTAAACTGCTGAATTGCCCAAGATGGATTCAAATTTAAAATTCTGCTGCCTCAGCCTCTCAAAGTCTTGGGATTAGGCCCAGCATAAATTACTGTCAAAGTTCCATTGGTTAATTTAGAATGTTATAGGAGTGCTTAGTTTGTACTTTAAATATAGTATATATTACTACAAAATTGGATAGGACTAATGAAGAAAACTGAAACTTACACAACCTCTACCTCACTATGTGCAATCTTTTAACCAATTGTTCTATTTTCCTGTCTCTAAGATACTCATCATTCAGATTTCTCTTTTGTTGTTCATTTTAAAATACTTTTATCTCATATCTATGACATAAGGCATACATAATTTTGCAGTGTATCAATTATTTATTGTTTGTAATGATTTAAAAGATCATTTGTCTGTATGTAATGATATTGTTGTTCATTATTTTCTTTTTGGTATATCACTCCAACACACAATTAAGCTCTATAAACTGACACAATTATTATGAAGATACAAATAGAGATTTCTCAGAGAACTGAAACTAAATATTCTATTTGAATCATATTCTATTTGAGCCTCTTCTGGATATTTTTCCAAAAGACTTTAAGACATTGTATTAAAGTAATATATGCGTACTAAAAGCTACTGCAATAGAACTCATAAAAGCTAAATCCTGGAAGCAGACTATATGTCCATGAACAGATGAATAGTTAAAAAGTGCTATATAGATATAATAGAACATGACATTGCCATAAAGACAAATTTGTGTCATTTGTAAGAAAATATATATTTAGCAAAATGAATCAGCCACAGAGTCGCTTCTCAAGTCTGAGTAACCCAAAGCATAAACAAGTATAAAAGTGTCAAATAACAATGATGGCCTGTGTTGTTGGAGTCATTGTTCATTTTGAAAACAGGTGGCAGTAGTTAATTTTCTGGAAATACTGGAGTCAGTTGTATCTATATTATTCTTGTCACCTGACAGCTGATGGTTCTAGCTCCATCTTAAGAAACAAACAAGCAAAAACTGAGCCATTTGGCTAGTTTTTAGAGATTTTACAAGTTGAAGATGGAAAACTGAGCTGTGTATTGCCAACACAAAAGTTACTTTCACCTTAAAGAGTTTAAGAGATGGCTTATTCTGAAGTCAAATACGAGTGACCAGGCCTTGGAACATGCATTTAGGATTTCCCCAAATGACACGTTCCAAAGAGCAGCAGTTATATACAGAATTTATACTTTTAGAACAGAAGAAAATCAGAAATCAAAGCACAATTTGAATACATAGGTGGAAGTAACCGGTAGACAGGTCACCCTGAATTGGGAGGCCTCAGGTATAATCTAAAATTGCTCTACAGGAATGTCAGTGCCAATGAGAGTTCCCAAAATTCTGTGCTGATCATTTTAATCTTAACAATGCTTCTAGGTCAAAGAGCAAGGGAGGCCTACGAGGTAATGGTGACAAAATAAAAGTATAGATCTAGTCAAACCCATGTTACATGATGAGATATCATCATTCATCATTCAAGTATTTGTGACCACCTCAAGAAGCTGGAGTATGTAAGTAAGCTCTATATTTAGATTCCTACTGAACTCAAAGAAATTCATTTGACAGCTTGTATAAACATCTACAGCATGCTCATTAAATTTGAAAAAAACAGCTTTTTTTGAAGTAACTATTAACTGGTGATGAGAAGTGGTTTGTTTACAACAATGTTGTGCACAAACAGTTTTGGCTTAAGGTAGAAAGAGCACGCAATAAAAAGATACACATAGACAAAGAAGTGAATAAGTGCTTTTAGCACTTTTCGTTTCAATACAAAACTTCAGATTTGTTTGTATATAATGTATCTTCTATTTAGAAGACCTGAAAGATTGCAGCTAAAGACGTTTACACATAATAAATTCACCGAACTAGCAGGATATAAAATCAGCATCAAAAATCCATAGCTTTTCTATACTTTAATAATGGGGTAGCTCAAAGAGAAATTATGAAAACAATGACTCACAATAGCTTCGAACACCTAAGAGGTTAAAGACCTCTAAAATGAAAATGTCAGAGCACTGAGAAAGAGATTGAAAGAGACATGAAAAGATGAACAAGACTCCCCATGTTCATGGAAAGGCAGAATTGATACTGTTAAAAAAGACATACGCCAAAAAATGAAAACTTCAGTTGCAATTTAATCTTCATGGAAATATCAATGACATTCTTCACAGAACTGGAAGAAAACTATCTTAATTCACACGCAAATAAAAGACCCAGAATAGTTAAAACTATTACTAAGCAAAAAAGAGACACCACAATACCTGATTTCAAATTATTCAGCAAAGTTATATTATAATGGAAAAAAATTCCCAGAATGTTACTGTTATAAAAATAGATATCTAAACCAATGGAACAAAGTAGACTACACCACTCTCATCCAATTCTAGACAAAGAAGCCAAAAACTCATGTTAAAAATAAAAGTAGTCTCTTTAATAAATGATGCTGTGAAAACTGGGTGTCACTCGCAGAAGATTGCCACTAGATACTTATTGATCTCCCTGTACTAAAACATCAATTTGAAATGGATCAAAGACCTAGATTTATGATATGAAATTAAAGAAAATTTAGGGGAAGTGTATTAGTTTGGATTCTTTAAAAAGGCAAAATTTACAGAAATTATAACAAAAAAGGATGCACTTGGAAGGCAGCAGCCTGCACATGCAACAGCTAGGGTGTCTAACGGCTGCTCAGCTGCGAAGTAGAACACCCGTTGGGAACTACTGGACAGCCAGTGAGAGTCTGATGCAGACCTCGGTTATTCAGAGAAAAATGACGAAGATCCAAAACTGAACATCAGAGACTGAAGATCAGCGATCGGCAGACGGGTGCAAGAAGACTGGAGTAAATCTGTGACAAAAATCTGTGGTATGTAGAAATTCGGTGTCCTTAGACAATTATGAAGGCCAGAGCTTTCTCACAGGAAGAAGCTGTAGCGATCTTTCTTCTTTTTTGCTTTCATACCTTTGGAGTTACAGTTGGGCCCCCCACATCCGGGTGGGTGCGCTTCCCTCATTCGCTGGCCCATAAATCACTCACGCTCTAATCTAGGCTGGTTCTCAATTCCCAGTCTAGCTACGGTTCCCAAACCCTAATCCAGGTTTTGTTGCTGTTTGCCTCAAGTTAGCATAATCTCCCCAGATGTCCAGGAAGCAATTGGATAGAAAGTCAATAGTATGGAAAGTAGCAACAAAAATCAACAGATGAAACTACATTGAATGAACAAGTTTCTCCGTACCAATGAAAAAAATTAGCAAGGTAAAGAAATAACTTACAGAATGAAAGAAAAATTTTGCTAGCTACTCTTTCAGCAGAGATTAATATCTAGATTATATAAAGAATTTTTAAAATATTACCAAACATTAAATACTCTAATAGTAAAGGATTGATAAGAAATATGAATAAAAATTTGTAAAAAGAAGTGTCGATAAGTAGATGAAAATGACCAACCAGTAAGTATAAGAAAATATTTTCAATATCATTAGCCATTAGGAAAATACAAAAGGCACTACATTGACATTCTATCTTATGTCTTTTATTTATTTATTTATTTTTTGCTTTTTGAATTCTTTTTTGCATATTTTTCCCCATTTTATTGATATGTATACGTGCAAAATTTAAGATTTACAATGGAGTTGAGCATTTTGTGCACATACATATCTTGTCAAGGTGACAAGGGCTTTCCCACTCTCCTTTTGTCCCTCACCCTCCCCTCCCTCCTTCCTTCTCCCCC